>JZKD02S2069566.1:266909-277995 GCA_000966675.3 Picea glauca | reverse complement strand
AACACAAGGAACACAAGATGTATGTACAATTTTCTTTTTATTACGGACTACAATCCTTGGGGTTTATCAACAACAACTGAATAGAGTACAACTCTACAAGAGAACCAGCTCTATAATGCAAGACTCAACTTACATCCTCAACACCAACTGAGATGAGGCAACAATCCTCCACAGATATCAATCTGCAACATGTACAGGACTTGTCAGTAGTGCAACCCGCATGTGTACGCGCTCTATCTCACTACATCCCATGTATGTATGCGGACAGTCTACAATGCAACATGCATATACTTCTGAGCCACTAGGGTTTTTATTTACTTCACATACTCAGATCCTATGCAACCTGCAAACATAGTTTCTTTTTTCTTCCACTATCCAAACTGACCACCAGCCAATCACAATACATCTAAGCTCTCCAATAGTCTACTCATGCTTCACAACCAATCAATATGAATTCTAACTCAATCATGTATAAGAAACTAGTAGACCATAGAAATCATATCACCACTGAATCACAAGAGTACTTCTCACTCCATCAACCATCATAATCCAAATCACAACAACCATACCAAGAATTCCCTAAGCATTCACAACACAACAAGAAAAAGTATCCATCAAGACAATAATGTAATCATACCAGAGTCTCAGTGATAGATCTGAGCCCATAGAATGTCGATCGGGAACCTTCTATAGTATTCAACAATCAGTCATCAGGTCAAACACAAATCTCCATGATTATATCCACTGTACGTTCCCTGTCCTCATACAACCCGCGTATGTACGCACCCTGTCCCATTACAAACCGTGTACACCTCAAAAACTAGGGTTTCTGAGGCTCCGAGACTTTTGCCGTCAAGATCTATGATATTGCCTAAACTTTGATGCGTCCATGAGATCCTCCTCACGCTCTCTTTCTTAAAATAGATCATCAATAATGCTCAATAGATCCACACCAAAGATGCTCTCACAAGAATCTCTCACAAGAAGCTCTCAATCAATACTCCAAAAGATATTCTCACAAGAAGCTGTCCATTGATCCACAAAAATGATGTTTTGAAAGAGACCATTGCTATCTTATTTATACTTTCATCCTCTAGGTCACTTAACCCATTTATAGGTCACTTAACCTATTTTCCTTATTTTAGGGTTAACCACTTTCCATAAATAGAAAATACTTTATCATTTAACTATTCCTTCTTTATTTTGTCACTTCTCTTTATTATTTAAATAATCCACCTTGACTTTGTCACTTTACTTTATCATTTAAATAATGATTTCTTCTTTTAAGGCACTTTGACTTCTTTGACCTTGGGGGCTTCAAGCCTTCATATGGGGGTCCTTCAACTTCGTAAGGCCATAACTCTCAAACCATGAGGAGTTATTTGACGTTCCACATATCAAGGAAAATGGCATGGCAAGCACCGTCCATATAGAATAGTTTCACCAACAAATTCATTGATCTTCATGTCATTATTCCACATGAAATCATGGGTCCTTTGACCATAATTTTAGGATAACTCAACCGCAAAGCGTCTTCCCATGAGGGCTTTCACCATAAGGGGACCACTTTGGAGTTCATACATTTGTACACTTTATCAACCATGATAAGGCTATAATGATTCATCTTTGCATCAATCCACCACTTCATCATATACATCATATAATGATTCATATTTTATTCAACTATGCATTATGTATCAAAGATAACTCATTGATCCATCTTCATCGATTGGTTCCAATTGACATCTATCATTCTTATCAAGGATAATACATATAAATTGTTCATCAATCATCAATCATCAATCAATCAATCAATAAATCCATTGACATCAATCAATCACTTGACATCAATCAATCAACCATTGGCATCAATGACAACATGATCCAACAATTTCCCCCTTTGGCATTGATGGAAATACCAACATTGATGTCAACACCAATTACCAATTATTGATGTCAACATGTAGAGAAGGCATGATCTACATCAATAGTCATCAATATGACAATCTCTCCCCATTACTAAACATCAATCACATCGATGTGACCATTTCTCCCCCTTTGAAATCAATGGCAAAGGGCCATTCTCCTCTTGGGGCTGCTCCCCCTATTTGAATGCCTTTGATCTTTCTCTAAATAATCTCTCCCCTTTTGAACAAGGGATATCACTCTGATGCAATGCTTGATATGACAACCATCTGCATCCACCAATATTCCATATATGAGTTTACCAAAGATGTACATCGCCATGCACCAATACCACAAAATGATGAATCCCATACATGTATGCCAAATCCTCCATAAAACTTGTGTCAATCAAATTGCTAGTAGGTGCTTCTACCAATGTACTAGAAATGTACCAATCATGCATCAACTATAGATTATCAATGATGTACAACATGATCACCTCATCAACTCACCAACCACATGTCCCAATGTGTAGCCCATCCATATTCCAAATGCATGCATCAAGTTTTCCAACAAGTAAGCTTCCAATAATACATCATAAGTAGGGTGCCATAACTTCATTGTTATAACCAACATTTTTCTTCAACCGAAAATGCATCAATCCATACTCATGGGTTAGTGCCATGCACCTGATATTTTATTTTACATAATCCAATAGATGAACATTTAAAACTGCAGCAAAATAGTTTCAGAACCTGCAACAAACCATGTTAGACTCTGCATCATAGATTTATACCATCACATCAAGCTGCAACCCATGTGCATTGCCTTTTTCCCAAGGCTTTTCCACATATACGTGATCTGTTGCACAACAGAGCACGTATGTACGCGAACTATTCAAGTTCAGCCCGCGTATGTATGCAACTGATACTACTGTCACCCCGTGTGCCTCTATGGATAACACACTTGAACTTCCCTTCACTCTTTCATTTTGTTTTGGCTGCTCTCACCCACTTCTGTATATGTCCCTACTCCTCAGAACTTGAGCTCTGAGCATCCATTTTTTCAAATATGTCTCCCTTCCTTACCTCATTCCTTCTTCTAGCCATGCTATGTGAAGTCCTCATCATGGGCTTTCTTCTTGTGTTCTAGCATTCCTGGGATTTGTGGCCAAATCCACTACAGCTGTAGCATTTCATGGAATTACAGTAAACAACAATATGTCCTACTTGATCACATCTCCAACACCTTATGGTGTTATAAAATCTTCCATTATATCTCCTTTCATAAGATATACATTCAAAAGCTTTGTGACCATATTCATTACATGAATAACAATGCCCATGAAAAATACTTTCATACCTTTGCTTTGATGTCCCAAATATAGCCTCTTGATGTCTTCCTTGCTTTGTTCTTTTGAAATCTTCTTTTCCATGTGTAGATGGTTGTTTTGCAACATTGTCTTCCTTCTTTGATGGACTTACCGCATGATTCTTTGAGGTGTTTTCTTCAACATGTGTAGCTTCTTCTTTGTATCCAAGACCTGATTTATCATATGGTGATCTTTGACTTTCCAAGATCTCATCCAAGATTTGTGAACTATTCAAGAATTTGTTTGACTTCTCTACCTTCTTTCTAATATCAACAATTTCAGCTTCTAACTTACAACATGACTCTTCCTTTTCAATTATTTGATTCTTCAATAATTTCTCTATCCTTTTGGCTTCTTCTATTTGGGTCTTAAGATGGACAATAGTTTCAAAACTTTTTCTAATCTCATCATCTACCTTCATATCTTCTTTTTCATTCTTAAGTCCTGTGATTTCTTCTTCCTTTTATTCTAGTTGAGTCTTATTGCTCTCTTCGTGTTCTTTGAGCATTCCTTTTATCTTCAAGATATACCTTTGAATCATCCTAAGAAACTTCTTAGTGTTATCTGAAATATAGTTATAGTGTGTATAATAATGGTCACTTCTATATCTATATAAACCCTCTTCAACTTCCTTTTGAAGTTCTAATAGACGTTCTTCTATTCTTTCCATAGGATAACTACCATCAAATTTTGCACAACCTGTTTCTAGATATTCTTCTTCACTTGAGAAAAATTCAACATCATCACATTTTGAATCATTGCAATCAAGAGTCTTTGGAGATTCTTTACCTTCATTTGAAATACTTTTGAGATCTTACATTTTGAAATAATATAATCAAAGGTTTTTGACAATTCTTTACCTTTGATAATCTTGATGGAGTGGTCCTCAATATCTTCCTTCTCCTTCTTGCTTTGATATGTCTTCTCTAGCTTTATCCATAGATCCTTGGCTGAAGTGCATTGTCCCATGCTCTCTTTGATAGGGCTTGAGAGTCCATTAATAATGGTCTTGAGAGCTAATGCATCATTCTTCTTTCCTTCCCTTTGAGCTGCAAAATTTGACTTGTTCTTCAAGGGAACCAATCCACCAATGGCTTCCTTCCAAATAGTTGTTCCCATTTTAAATGCACTCTCATTTCTATTCTCCAAGTAGAATAGTTTTCCTCATCAAGGATTGGAACTTCATCATCCATTTGTGTGTATGTGGATCTCCTTCAAGCTTGTAAAGGCTTGTAGTGAAGGCCGGCTCTGATACCAATTGTTGGACACACTTACCACACTTAGAGGAGGGGTGAATGAGTGTGGGGCTCTTTTTCTTTTTACCAAAACTTCTTTCTTACACAAAACACATTAGTTAGCAATCACCATTAGCACATTATTTATTGTTGTCATTTATAACCAGTTAGATGTGAATACATATCAACAACATATATCATCAATATATCATCAACAAATCATCACCACAAGGAACACAATATGTATGTACAATTTTCTTTTTATTATGGACTACAATCCTTGGGGTTTATCAACAACAACTAAATAGAGTACAACTCTACAAAAGCACTAGCTCTATAATGCAAGATTCGGCTTACATCCTCAGCACCAACTCATATGAGGCAACAATCCTCCACATATATCAATCTGCAACAGGTACGTGACATGTCAGTAGTACAACCTACATGTGTACGGGCTCCGGCTCACTACAACCCGCGTATGTACGTGGTCAGTCTACAATGCACCATGCATATACTTCTGAGCCACTAGGGTTTTTATTTTCTTCACATACTCAGATACTCTGCAGCCTACAAGCATAATTTATTCTGTCTTCCACTCTCCAAACTGACCACCATCTAGTCAGAATACATCTAAGCTCTTGAATAGTCTACTCATGCTCCACAACCAATCAATATGAATTCTTTCTCAATCATGTATATGCAACTAGTAGACCATAGAAATCATATCACCACTGAATCACAAGAGTACTTATGAATCCATCAACCAACATAAACCAAATCACAACAACCATACCAATAATTCCCTAAGTATTCACAACAAAATAAGTAATAGTATCCATCAAAACAATAATGTAATCATATTAGATTCTCAGTGATAGATCTGAGCCCATAGAATGGCGATCTGGAACTTGCTACAGTCTTCAACAACCAATCATCATCTCAAACAAAAATATCCATGATTATATCCACTGTACATGCCCTGTCCTCATACAACCCACGTATGTACGTGCCCTGGCCCATTACATCCTGCGTACACCTCAGAAACTAGGGTTCCGAGGCTCCGATACTTTTTCTATCAAGATTTCTGATATTGTCGAAACTTTGATGCGTCCATGAGATCCTCCTCATGCTCTCTTTCTCAGAATATATCTTCAATCAATACTCCAAAAGATATTCTCACAAGAAGCTCTCCATTGATCCACAAAAAGGATGTTTTGCAAGAGACCATTGCTATATTATTTATACTTTCATCCTCTAGGTCACTTAAACCATTTCTAGGTCACTTAACCCATTTCTAGGTCACTCAACCTATTTTCCTTATTTTAGGGTTAACCACTTTCCATAAATAGACAATACTTTATCATTTAAATATTCCTTCTTTATTTTGTCAATTCTTCTTTTAAGGCACTTTGACTTCTTTGACCTTGGGGGATTCAATCCTTCATATGGGGGTCCTTCAACTTCGTAAGGCCATAACTCTCAAACCATGAGGAGTTATGTGACGTTCCACATATCACCGAAAATGGCATAACAAGCACAGTCCATCTAGAATAGTTTCACCAACAAATTTATTGATATTCATGTTATTAATCCACATACAATCATGAGTCCTTTGACCGTACTTCTAGGATAACTCAACCACAAAGCATCTTCCCGTGAGGGATTTCACCATAAGGGGAGCACTTTGGAGTTCATCCATTTGTACACTTTATCAACCATGATAAGACTATAATGATTCATATTTGAATCAATCCACCATTGCATCATATACATCATATAATGATTCATCTTTTATTCAACTATGCGTTATGTATCAATGATAACTCATTGATCCATATTCATCGATTGGTTTCCACTTAACATCTATCATTCTTATCAAGGATAATACATATACATTGTTCATCAATCATCAATTAATCAATCAATCAATCCATTGACATCAATCAATCACTTGACATCAATCAATCAACCATTGGCATCAATGCCAACATGATCCAACACAATATATATATCATAAGCATGTAATCATAAGTAGCTTCAACATCACATAAAGAACACAATACACCAGTATTTATGTGGAAACCCAAATGGGAGAAAACCATGGAATGAATTCTTATATATATCAAGAATTCATTCATAGGAAGCACCAACTTCCTAATTCTCTAGTTACAAATGGAAGGAAGATACAACCCCCTATTTACAGGCTCCAACCTGAAGGAAGATACAACTCCATGAAATCTATGGCTCCAACCAGAAGGAGGCTACAACCTCCTGGGTTCTCTGGCTCCAACTGGAAGGTGGCTACAACCACTTAGTTCTTAGGCTCCAACTTGAAGGAAGCTCGAACTTCTTCGTTCTTCAGCTCCAACCAGAAGGAGGATACAATCTCCTTTCCTTTCCCCATCCTGTCGCCCTGAAATATAAGTGTAGACCAACTGTTACTACCACAATCACTACCACTATCACTGCCACTGTCACTGTCTCTGTCACATCAACCTGTAACCTATCATTATATCCAACATGTCACATAAACCTATCATTGATCAACCGATACTCAAACATATCCTATCATGTGGATTGTATACCAAGGACACCTCTCAACTAGATGTCCAACATCACCAACACATGTGTCTACCAATTATGTACCAAGGTCACCAATATACCATCAACCATGTACCATACCATCAACCTCAAGCATCAACCATATACCACAACTTTTACCCCAACAAGTGCATCAACCATGCACCGACACCTATACCAAATTGTGCATCAACCATGCACCAACACCTGTACAAAACCATGAATCAACCATGCACCATAACATGTACCATATGCCTCAACCATCAACCATGTACACCAACACCATAAAAAGTACCAATCTTGTACCATAACCATGTTCCAACCATGTACATCAACAATGTAAATCAACACTTGTACCATACCATGAATCAACCATGTACCACTCCAAGTACATCAACCATCAAGACCTATACCATACCATGTGTCAATCATGTACTACACCAAGTACATCAACCATGCACAATACCAAATACATCAACCATGCATCAATGTCGCTAAGATATGCCTCAAGTCATATACCAAATCTCACAAACACATGCCCCAAGAATCCTCCTCAATATCACCAAGATACAACCTCATAACACAATATACAAGCCTCAATTATGCACCATAACATGTAACCAAACCAGATGCCAAGATAGCCAATAATGCTTATAATCAATGTACCATAACATCACCAAGATGTACCATATCACATACTATCATCACCATGCATGTGTCATAAGACCATAACCATAATCGTTAAGACTTACCTATGATCCTGTAGCTGACTTGTTGTACTGTAAGATGACCTGTAACTCTTCCACAGTCCTCAACAACCTGGTACCAACATGCCTTCACAACCTTTCACAAGTCCTTTTTCATATACACAACTTTATCCTCTATAGACCAAGAATATATGTGCTTTCCTCCACTACATCCCATGTACATATGCATTGTGTTGACCTACAACTCACAGATACCTCAGAAACTAGGGTTTGCTGCAAACCCGAGACTTTCTTCTCCTACCCTCCTTTGCTACCTCAAAAAAATGTCGTCACAACCTTAACAAAATATCACTAGTTCAAATATATATAATCAATGAATGAGTGTGTGAGGGTGTTGGTGAATGACTCCTTGAGGTCTTTATACAATTTTTCATAGTAACCTCTCTTCTTACTTTAGGTATTTCTTGTTGCAACCACTTTATCCTTTGACTAAGACTTGTAACCAACTAGGGGCTTCTTGACCACTCTTCGGGGCTTCCAAATTTACAAGGCCATATCTCCCTAACCGTAAGGAACCACGTGGTGTTACACATATCACCAGAAATGGAATGAAATGTACTATCCCTCTATGATAGTATTCCTTGCAATTACACTTTCCTTCTTGTCCATATTCTTTAATCAAATTCAGGTCCCATAAACACACCTCTGGGGATACATGTAGACTACGTCAAATACACCCAACTAACTCATCATCAATATTGGTCATACAAATGTCAATAAATAGTCCAACAATATTATCCACATCTATGGACCTCTCCAAGTGTTGGCATCAATCTCTAAGATCACTCTCGAAGGGTTGACATTAATGACAACCAATTGTCCAACAATTATCTCATAGAGAATGTGTGACTAAGAGTAAATGATCTTTAATTGTTGTGCTCTAAATATCGCTTGTTCCTCCATAAACAGTCCTAAATTTGTGAAATCCTTAGAAGTATAAGGGAGTAATGACTTCAGGAACCATTCTAAAATAAATTTTGGAGAACCATGGCCTTAATCAAACTCTTATGTCTCCTCCATTCCCAAATGTGATTAGAAATGTGAGTGTATTTATTTTGTTTGAAATTATCCAAAAGTTTTGTGCCAACATCATACTAGACATGGAGTTGGAAATGATTGAGAAATACCATGGCCAAATCACCAAATGTTCCAAACTTTGACCCCTCCATATCTATATACCATTTAGCAGCACCCCCTAGTGAGGGTGCATTGGAATAATCGTAACTAAATGGAGTCATTGTTAAACAAGTTAGAAGAGAACCACAAGTGAAACATTGTTACATGATATATATGGTATTCACCACTCTTACCTTCAAACTTTGGTATATCAGAAGGAAGGTTAGTAGGGACCAAAGGCCAACTACGGTTATGACGAATCATATTGTTCATTAACTTTGAAAAATATGGAAAATGAAGGGTTGCCAAAAAGGGTAGCCTAGTTTGTAAAATCAAGGAAGGAACCAAAATATTAAAATATACCTATTGATTGGAATCCTAAAAAGACAAACCTAGATTGAAACTAGCATCGAGTTTCCAGGAAGAGCTCATAAAATGACCCAGATTCGATAAAAATCAAGACTTTTTGGAACCAGTGAAGTGGAAATCTCCACTTATCTTCCCTTCGATAGACTCAGAAGGATTATATCCTGAGGATATCCCTTACAAGGGAAAAAAAACCAACATGGGATTCCACTGAGGCTGAAAAGGGTTTCCCCTTTCTGGCATAGCAGATGGGGAGAAAGTCAGATTCCCAAAAGAAACATAGAGAGAGAACGATGCAAAACCGTCCAAAACATTGGACGAAAATCCCTCGCTCCCACCACTAGAAGTACTAGTCCCTGTCGTAGGCTCATATTATTGGAAGAAACCACCTCCAAGCGAGGGATTGATTGTGGATATGTGCCCCTAGCATAAGGGAATGATTTCCAAGGAGCTATTGAACTCCCTGGAAAAGGAAAATCTTGCAAAGAAGTTGAAGAACTCCTTGCTCCTAAGCTAAAACCTTAAATAAATGGTTGGGATGGGATTGGAATAGAACTTTTTCCCATAGAAGTGGGTTTCGATGACAACGAAACTGAACCAATAATCAAAGGAGATGTCGTTACTTTAATGGCGCTCGTCGTATGGGTTGAAAGAAGAGGATATGTGGTTCCCCCTCCTCTTACCACTAAAAGTGGATTACATAGACTCCCACCCTTAGGGAAATTATTATTAACCTTGATCATACATCGTTGGATCCAAAAACCCTTAGTGTATGCAACCTCAAAATTTGCAAATTCAAATTTTTCTACTTGCACTAGTAGTGGATCGTTAGGTCTAGTCAGTGGAGGATTCCTATCACTTACAATAATCATTGGGCTACCATGTAGATTTTGAAATGTCTCCATGAATGTGGTGGCAACTGTACTAGCTTTGAAGGGATGAGAGAGTGCACAAAAGTGTGTGTACTTGGTTAGTCTATCAACAATCACCATGATCACACTCTTTCCTTCCGACTTTGGTAACCCTGTGATGAAATCCATGGAAACCTCCTCCCAACGCTGACTTGGGATGGATAATGGTTGTAAAATACCTAGGGTCTTAATTATTTCCACCTTATTTTATTGGCAAACCAAACATTCTTCCACAAACCTTTGAACATCAGTTTTAAGGCCATCCCAAAAAAAATCCTTCTTGACTCTATGGCAGGTTTTCAAAAATCCCGAGTGCCCTCCTATTGGAGAGGTGTGCAATTCTAATAGTACCTTTTGTTTGAGTTGGGAATTCTTAAATAAATATAAGCGATCTTTGTACAATAGTGAATCATTTTTCCATGTAAATGTATCTGATGCACTGGTATCCTACTGCAACCTTTGAATGAGAGTCCACACTTTTTCGTCATTCTTCTAGTCATCCCTTGCTTTAATTATCCAATCAGGTTGGATGATCGAGATAGCATAGAGAAAGGCCTCAACAACATCATCCTTTCTTGAGAGTGCATCTGCCACAACATTTTGCTTCCCCTTTTTATAGACAATTTCAAAATCATAACCCAATATCTTGGTTACCCATTTTTTTGGTTCTTCTGAATATAGTCTTTGTTCCAAGAAGTATTTAAGACTATCATGATCTTTTTTGACCTTGAAATGCCTACCTATTAGGTAAGGATGTCATTTCTTCAATGCATGTAGTATTGCCATCATTTCCTTCTCATAAATGGGTTTGTGTAAGTCCTTTCCCTTGAGTGG
>JZKD02S2069566.1:238150-252318 GCA_000966675.3 Picea glauca | reverse complement strand
AGATGATTCAAAATGAAAATGTCTCCTTGGTATATATAGGAGACTAGGAGGTATAATTACAACTAATAGCCTAAAGCCGACATAAATAAAATAAAATTACTAATATAATATGCCCTAAATAAGGGGTAATGAGCCAATATTAGGGCTTAACAATTCCAAGGTCTGACGAAGCCTTCAACTTTGAGATCGTAAATTCACGTTACCTCTGGTATAGAAGTGATTTATTCTAAAGGCACAATATTGGGAGAAAACTCTCTAGAGTCAGTAGACTCAAAAGCACTGACCTATTCCAGCCTTCTCCTACATGGAGGCGGCAACGACTCCATCATTTATGGTGAAAGGCCTTGAAGCCTTAGATAATGGTGAGGCGGTTGGTCTTCCACTTTGAATCAAATATCCAAGGTAGGTTCCAACAGACTCATTAAAGTACAAACTACAGACACAAAGAACCCAACTAATGTCCTAAAGAGAGATATAAAACAATAAAAATACCCTTCTGAATGCTTCCAACCCAAGGGAGATGAGGTCTAGTCATCCAAAGTATGCACAAAGGAAAAAAACTATCTAGGAGAAACAATTTCCTTAACCTCCAATTCACAACCCTTGTTAGCTCAAGTTCTAAGGCTTCGTGATGACACCCCCCAGGAGTACTAACAGTGTGATGCAGAGTCTATCTCAGGTACCATGATACACCCCTCGTAGTCACCTTGTGTTTCAACTTAATGAAATTCCACCAAAGTCACCAACTCCTAGTCGACGACTGCGAAACAATTTATAGTCAGGGTCGAACATATGGGCAGGGTAACAAATCTTGAAGCCTCGAAATCATCACCTCTCAGAGTGGTATGGGTAATAACAAAACCCCCAAAATAATATCTCTTTGTAATGCTTGGTCAAGCTTTGGAGGGGTTATGGGTGAGCACAAGCTAATGATGGTCTCTCATGGCTTGTTAGTGGCAATGCAAACCTAGAAAAACACCAATATGTTCACTTGGAGGGATTGTTCAAGGTACTTTTACAATGAATTTGAATATAGTGTAAGAATATGAAGCGTAGGAAATTGAATTAGCTGTCCGAATATGCAAATTTTATTCATAGAAATTGTGAATAACTATGTCAAATTTGATTTTTTCTAACTGTGGTATCTTATTTTTCCAACAAAATATAAGGTATATGTTTTTCTTTTGTGTAGGTGTTGAGTACCTTAACGATGGAATTTCATTCCAAAAACTTGTATACTTGTAGATAACCCGTTTTTCTTGTGTCGTGTATTCTTTGGAATTTTATAATATATATATATATATATATATATATATATATATATATATATATATATATATATATATATATATATATATATATATATATATATATATATATATATATATTTGTCAAAATCAATATATCACTAAAATTACTCTGTTTTTTGTTCATGTATTCTAAGAGGGTCTTAATATGATCAAAACAGATCATAGATATCGGTGTTCTCTAGTGCCACATATAACTCATTCGAGAAATGGTTAAGCTGACAAAAAACTTATAGCATAAATAAGAGAGGTATGTATTCTAGGATTTTGATATATGTCAAGAAAATAATAGATTAAAAATAGTAAACATTATTAATTTAAAAAAAAATGCATATTTGGAATCTACATAGCCAACTCTATCTATTTATGTAGTTTCGTAAATAACTGAATTATGTATCCTATAGAAAAATAACATAAAAAATAGAGATATGGAGAGGAATTCAAAAAAATGGAGGTTTTTATGTATTTGCAGACTGAACCACTAGGTTTTTCATCCCGAACCTAAATCTGAGGCAACCAACTAAGCAAACACGTATGCTAGAGTTGTCACTCCTGCCCGAAAAAATTGAAATTCAAATATCGCAAGCATGTTTCTAAAGCACACATGTGTTCCTAAAGCACATGCATGTTCCTAAAATGTGTGCATGTTATTAGTAATAGGAATGCACATGTGTTCCTTTTAGCAAAAATCAATTCTCTCTCTCTCTCTCTTCGACCTCACTCTCCCTATTCCTCCTTCACTCTCTCACCCCTCTCTCTCTCTCCATCTCCCTCTCTCTGTTAGTTTTATTTCAATTTTTTTAGAAATGTGCATGCATTCTTGTACAAGTGTTTCTCAGGAACGTGCACACGTTCTCAGGAATGTGCACACGTTCTTAAGAACGCACACACATTCTTGTGAACATGCCTACGTGGCTTGTTGAATGGATGTTTCGGGTTTTCCGAGCCTGACACATCAGGAATGCATGAACATTCCTAGAAACACACACATGTTCCCACGAGTGCATGTTCCTTCTCACCCCGTTGCCACTTTATTATCCACCAACTTTGTGCACTCACCCATGTCTCCTTGGCGCTTCCTAACGTGACCTCATGTTTAGCTCCTATGTGAGAGGAGTTTCTCAGACACACTTATATGACTGTTTAATTTTCACTCCCTATCACAGACTCCTAATGTTTCCTTCCGTGACCTTGGAGGTTACCTCTCCAACCTAATCCAAGGCCCTAGCCTAAACTAGTTAATGGACCCTAAAAATAAGAAGTCTAATGATTTTTAGATTAAGCATTAATTTTTGTTGGCTTTTTACTCAAGGGAAATGAGAATGAAACTCCTGATTTTTCTATGACTCAAGAAGAAAGAGCTTTAAAATCATTGTGCTTAAATAAATAACTTGTTTTTCAAAAGAAAATGTGTAATACACTTCTTTTTTACGAACTTAAAAAAAAAAAAACAATATATTTTTCTTTGTATGCAAGATCTTGGAACTTTGCAAACAAGATTCTTTTCTTTTTTAGAATTCTATTCAAAACCAAAAAATAACTACTTTTCCAAAACAAGAGAAAAAATGCATAACATGCCTAAGTTCTACAAAATGAGTTATTTTCTTGAAAACTTAAAAGGGGAGGGAACAAGAGAAGAAACAAACAACAACAAAGGTATTTTTTCTTCTTTTTGGTTACCAAAAGGAAATAAAAGGAAACTACCATGAAAATTTGTATTTTCTTTTATGAACAAAGGAAAAAAAGTGATGCAAGAGCATCGTAAGCAAGCCAGGAAAGCAAGTGCAAAAGAAAAGGACAACTGGAAATGTACCAACGCACATTTTGGAGGCATTTTGAATTTCAAAAGATGCAACATTAATGTTACAGCCAATAGGATGTATTTCATTTATGTTTTGGAGCTTGTAAACTGATCTTGAGCATTTCTCTCATCAGTCAGTTATGAAGGCATTTAATTGTAATGAATGTAAAGTAGGTAGCTTTTAATTTCAATTAGATAGTCAGAGATGTAAGAGGAAAAACTCTGAAAAAATATCCCTCGTATGTATTATATTGTAACAATTATTCTCATTGGGAAAAAAACAATTTGTAGAGTTGTAGAGAAAGAGAGCATAGAGAAGAACAGAGTTGTAGAAATTGTATGAGCAGATAGCTATTTCTATAGGACCCATGTACAAATATGTTTGGATTAACTTATGAGAAAGATTTGATCCAACTCCATGGTGTCTTTTGAATTCAGTCTCCCTCAATTGAATGGTATGTTAGTTGTTAATTTCAGTCTCTGTTATGCATTTGTTTCAATGCTATGTGTGTATGTATGCTCATGAATTCATGTTGAATGTGTGAACTCTATGAGAGGGGTAATATGAGTTTCAATTAATTCTCTTCCTGAGAATTCCTATAAAGAGTGCAGTGAAGATCTGCAAGGAGTGCGTTGACAAGTTTTGAGTTTTATCTCACAAGAAACTCATGAGAGATACCATTGTTCTTATACTCGTAAAAGTGCAAGAGTAACACAGAGTTGTGCAAGGCGTGTGCAGGCTAGCTGAAAGTCTTAGAATTTTCCAACCTAGTGACTGGTTGAAGAACTGTTGTTGTGAGTAGCCTACAGAGTTGAAGGGTCAAACAACCGGGGGTTATTGTGAATGCCGCAAGGAGGGCATGCAAGAACCCTTTATAAATCCTTGATTTGTAGCAAGTATAATATCATGAAGGATAGAGACTTGGAAGGATTTCTAAGGGAGGATGAGGTCTGGATTTTCCTCGAGGAAATTTAAGTTCAAAGGGAAAAGATGCCAAGTCTTTGGGTAGAAGTCTTTGAGAAGTCTGAACTGAAGGTTGAAATTCTCACAGGGGGAATCACCAAAGTTCCGTGGACCATTGGATCTTCCAGATCAGTAGAAGGGTTAAGGCTGTGTTTCTTGCAACACTCATAATCTTAGGAGGAGTAGTGGTTGTTGGACTTGGATCAACAAGAGTCGTTGACCTCATACTTGAATTTCATCGTTTTGAAATTCGGGGTGTGAAGAAGTTTGTGACTTGGAGTCAAGAGTTGCGAACTCCTGATTCATGAAGTCCCGATAGAATCAGGACCGTCAGGTCATGGGAAGATCAAAGCCATTGAATGTGACGAGGATTCATCATGATTTTGGCTATCGGTGAAGGGTATTGTTGCATTGAAAATCACTGATATGCAAAATATTGAGGTGTCGAAATTTTTGGCCCCGGGTTTTAGTCAAAGGTCACATCAAGTGCAGTTGAGGGAGGAACTAAAGATCCATTATCCCTTTTCGGTGTTTGGGGATTGATGGAGTCAGAGAATCTCACATCAGGGATCGTGAAGTCATGAAACCCGAAATACCTTTTCAGCAAAGGTTGTGGTCACATCAGTTGGTCACATGGGTAAGAGTTGGCACTTAGTTCTTGTTCGCATAGGCGTAACTCCTAAGAAGGACCTGTGGATAAACACTTGTGTGTTGAATATTCTGGTGGGGAATTAAAGAGTCAATTTGGCTCAAAGGGGACATAAAGAATGATCTTTAGATTGGAAGGTCAAGAAGAACCTACTGAGGTAGGGATGTTGTGTCAGAGTGGTATCAGAGCTTAAAATCATTGTTTTCTGTAGGAAAGAGAAGAAATGAGGCAAGTTGTGATTTAAATTCTGTGTGGAATAGATTTGAACAATGTCACCCATAAGACGTCAAGATAGACCAATGCCCGATCCAACTATGGAAAGGGAAATGAGAGAACTTTGTGCTCGATTAGATGCTATGGAGAGAGAACATAGGCAAACAACGGATGTTGGGATGTCAATGAAGCCGAAAGTGAAAATGAGGCTAGAGTTGGAGAAGAAGAAGTTGTAGTCAAAGATGCTGCAGAGGAACATCTATTCAGAGTTGTTTCCAGAATAGGTGCTAGAGAAAAAATGGACATTTCAATGTATGAAGGCAACTTAGACATTGAGGAGTTGCTAGATTGGTTTAGATCTCTAGATAAGTACTTCGACTATGAGAATGTCGAGGAAGATAAGATAGTAAAACATGTTGTGACAAGACTTAAAGAGCATGCAACACTGTGGTGGGATGAACTGCAGGCTGACAGGTGTTGCAAAGGAAAGAAAAGAATCAAAATTTGGGATAGGATGGTCGCAAAGATGAAATCGAATTTTATACCCAAGGACTATCAAATTAATCTGTTTCGAAGAATGCCGAATTTGAGATAGAAAGGGATGACATTGAAGGAATACACTAAAGATTTTTACCAACTCAATATCAGAGCAGGTTGCCATGAGAGTGATGATAAAAAAGTCGCCAGATACATGAACGGATTGAGATATCACATTCAATATGAGATGAGAATGGTGACAATCAGAAATGTAGAAGATGCTTATCATATTTCTATGAAGGTAGAAGAAAAATTGGTCCGAAAGCAAGGTCAAAGGGGTAGAGGTAGAAGTCAGAGTAGAGGCAAAGCAATTGCCTAGGACATAGTATAGAAACCCAAGGATGAACAAACGAAACCTCATAATCACCTTGAAAGAGGACGAAGTTCGCAGGGAAGATAGTATGCCGATAAGAACACTTTTCCGCAAGCAAGAGGAAGAGGAAGAGCCAGAGGAGGTGAAATAAAGTTTTTTGTCTATGGAAAGATCGGAAACAAATATTTTGAATGTTCTGATAGAAAAAAGGTTGGAGGAAAAGCTCACATTTCAGAAGTGCAAAGGAGAAATGTTGAGGCAGAATATGTAGAAGGCCGAAGATCCTTAATGATGAGGAAATTATCTTGAAGCCAGAAAAAGAGGTAGAGAATCCAGTCCAGAGAAACAGTTTGTTTAGAACTACTTGTAGGACCAAGGACAGGGTATGCAAGGTGATAGTGGACAGTGGAAGTACAGATAATCTAGTATCCAAAGAAATGGTTGAGAAGCTGGAATTGGAGATAGTTACACATCCAAGCCCATACAAAGTCTCGTGGTTGAAAAAGGGACATTAGGTAACTATCACTAAATAATGTTTAGTTGAATTTAAGATAGGAGGTTATAGAGATGAGATTTTATGTGATGGCATTCCCATGGATGTCTGCCATCTTTTCTTGGGGAGACCGTGACAATATGATAGAAACATTGTTCATGATGGGAGAAAGAACACGTACACCTTAGAGAAGAATGGTAGGATGCATATGTTGCTGCTAATTGAGGACAAGAATGTGAAAGCATAAATGAGAAATACTATACTTCTCATGAGTGGGAAGGAAATTCTTGATGAATTCAAGAAAGAAGAAGACATGCAGTTTGTTGTGGTGAGAAAACCTAGAGTCATATTGACCAGTACTTTGATAGATGACCTACCAGAGGAAATTCAGGAGCTGCTAGAGAAATTTGTTGATATCGTGGTGGACAATTTACCTTGTTCATTACCACCCATCATAAGTATAACCCATCACATTGACCTTATACTAGGGGTGAGTTTACCAAACAAAGCAACATATAGATTGACGTCATAGGAGAATGAAGAGGTCAAGAGACAAGTCCAAGATTTGATGGACAAAGGGTTGGTTAGAGAAATCTTGAGTCCATGCGTTGTACAACCAGTGTTAAGTCCAAAGAAGGACGGTGGATGGAGAATGTGTACAAAATCGAGGGCTATAAACAAAATCACCATCAGGTATAGATTTCCTTTACCCAGGATGGATGACTTGATGGATTGCTTGAGCAGAGCAAAGTTTTTTTCAAAGATTGATTTGAAAAGAGGATATCATCGGATTACAATGAGAGAAGGTGATGAATGGAAGACATCATTCAAAATGAATGAGGGACTATATGAATGGATTTTCATGCTGTTTGGTTTGGTGAATGCACCAGGTACTTTCATGATAGTAATGAACAAAGTCTTGAAATATTTCATTGGAAAGTTTGTAATTGTGTATCTTGATGATACACTGATCTTCAGTAACACCGAGGAAGAACATTTGTGACACTTAACTCTAATGATGAGGAGGTTGGATCAAGAGAAGTTGTTGATAAATTTGAAGAATTCATCTTTCATGAAGAAAGAGCTAATTTATTTTGGGTTCGTAATATCTTCGAATGAGTTGAAGATGGATCTTGAGAAAGTAAAAGCGATCAGAGATTGGTCATTGCCAAGGAATATCTCTGAAGTCAGAAGCTTCCATGGATTAGCTAGTTTTTACTGGAATTTCATCAAAAATTTTAGTGGGATTAGTGCACCGATGATGGACATAGTCAATAAAAGACACAAATATTTTCATTGGACAGAGGAAGCAAGGAGAAGTTTCATGTTGTTGAAGGAGAAGATAACTGAACAACCAATTATGGTTTTGCTAGAATTCAGTAAACATTTCAAGTTAGATGTGATGCAAGTGGATTTGCGATTGGAGAAGTCTTAAATCAAGACAATAGGCCGATTTCATACTTCAGTGAGAAGCTGAACGACTCCAAGATGAAATATTCAACGTATGATAAATAATTTTATGCAATCATACAGGTACTGAAGAAATGGAGACATTACTTGGTCCTGAAGGAGTTTGTCTTGTATAGCTATAACCATGCTTACAATTCATAACTCGACAGGAGAGATTAAACTAGAAACACACGAAGTGAGTTGAATTTATGCAGAACTTTGCTTTTGTTATAAATCACGTTTCTGGAACTGCTAACAAGGTTGTTGATATGTTGAGCCGGAAATGTTTGATTCTACAGGAGTTTCATGTGAAGAATTTCGGTTTTGATAACCTTAAGGATATGTATAGAGATGATTCATATTTCACGGATTCTTATGAAGCATGTGAGAATCTTGTTGTAAGAGACAGAAGCCAATGGATTGAATACCTGATCCAAGATGGACTGTCAATCGAGGGAAATCAATTGTGTATCCTGAAGAGTTCTATGAGAGAGAATCTTCTGAAGTAAAAACATAGTGGGGGATTGGCTGGACATTTCATCCATGATAAAACATTTGTGAAAATGAACAACTTATATTATTGGCCAGGGATGAGGACAGATGTCAAGAAATTTGTCAACAAATGTAGAATTTTCCAGTATGCAAAGGGGAAAAGACAAAATACAGGATTATATCAACCATTTCTAGTACCTGAGAGGCCGTGGGATGTGGTAAGCATGGATTTTGTGTTAGGACTGCCAAGGACATAGAGGGGTTGTGATTCCATATTCGTGGTAGTCGACCGATTCTCTAAAATGGAACATTTTATTCCATGTCAGAAAACTAGTGATGCAACACACATTGAAAATCTATTTTTCAAAGAAGTTGTTAGACTTCATGGCTTACCCAAGAATATTTTTTCAGATCAAGATACCAAATTTGTTGGTCATTTATGGAGGACACTATGGAAGAAGCTAGGAACAGACTTATCTTTTATCTTAGCATATCATCCTCAGATGGATGGACAAACTGAGGTAGTAAATTGGAGCTTGGGAGATTTAGTAAGGAGTTTAGTAGCTGAACATCACAGCCAGTGGGATCAGACTCTGCCACAAGCAGAATTTTCATATAATGACTCACCTAATAGGAGCACAGGACAAAGACCATTTCAGATAATGTATGGAATGAAACCAAGAGGAGTATCTAAGTTGAGGGACCTAGAGAAAAGTGAGTTCATAAGTGCTGGAGCAGAAGATTTTGCAGTAGAGATGCAGGAGCTCCATAGCAAAATCAAAGAAAGATTGGAGAATTCCAACCGGGAATACAAACACAGAGCAGATCAACATAGAGGAGAACTTCAATTTGAAGTGGGAGATTTGGTTTTAGCACCTTTGAGAAAAAAAATATTCCCAAGGGGATCATATAATAAGTTGAAGATGAAAAAGATAGGCCTGTGTAAGATTTTGAGGAAATTTGAGGCCAATGCTTATGAAATAGAATTTCCAGATGGGGTAGGAATGTCACTCATATTCAATGTAGTAGATCGATATCCTTATAGAGAAAATGAAACAGAGGGATCATATGATGAGAAGGAAATTAAATGGGTTAAACTGATGATTGTAACTGAAAAGCCATAGATGGAAAAGATCATTGATCAGAGAGTTAGCAAGAAGACCCAGAGGAAGACATATCTTGATTATATGATCAAATGGAAAGGACACCCGATTGAGGATGCTAGTTGTGAAGGTGAAGTGAAGATCCAGAAACATGGACAGACAGTGTAGGATCTCATGAACAGGAGTTCATGAATTTTTCAGCCAGAGGAGTATGATGTAGGAGCATTGTAAGCAAGCTAGCAAAGTGAGCACAAAAGAAAAGGACAATTGGAAATGAACCAACACACATTTTGGAGGCATTTTGAATTTCAAAAGACAGAGCATTAATGTTACAGCTAGCAGGATGTATTACATTTATGTTTTGGAGATTGTAAACAGATCTTGAGCGTTGCTCTCATTTGTCGGTTATGAAGGCATTTAATTGTAATGAATGTAAAGTAGGTAGCTTTTAATTTCGATTAGATAGTTAGAGATGTAAGGGGAAGAACTTTAAAAAAATCTCCCTCGTATGTATTGTATTGTAACAATTATTCTTATTGGGAAAAAAAAATTTGTAGAGTTGTAGAGCAAGAGAGCATAGAGAAGAACAGAGCTATAGAAATTGTATGAGAAGATAGCTATTGCTATAGGACCCATGTACATATATGTTTGGATTAACATATGAGAAAGCTTTGATCCAACTTCATGGTGTCTTTTGAATTCAGTCTCCATCAATTGAATGGTATGTTAGTTGTTAATTTCAGTCTCTGTTATGCATTTGTTTCAAAGATGTGTGTGTATGTATGCTCATGAATTCATGTTGAATGTGTGAACTATGTGAGAGGGGTAATATGAGTTTCAATTGTTTCTCTTCCTGATAATTCCTACAAAGAGTGCAGTGGAGGTCTGTAAGGAGTGCATTGAGAAGTTCTTAGTTTTATCTCAGAAGAAGCGCATGAGAGATACCGTTGTTCTTATACCCACAGAAGTGCAAGAGCATCACAGAGCCATGCAAGGAATGTGCATGCTAGCTGAAAGTCTTAGACTTTTCCAACCTAGTGAGTGGTTGAAGAACTGTTGTTGTGAGGAGTGTACATAGTTGAAGGGTCAAACAAACAGAGGTTATTGTGAATGCCACAAGGAGCGCATGCAAGAACCCTTTAGAAATCCTTGAGTTGTAGCAAGTATAAGCTCAGGAAGGATAGAGACTTGGAAGGAGTTTGAAGGGAGGAAAAGGTATGGAGTCGCCTCAAGGAAAGTTATGTTTCGAAGGAAAAGACTCCAAGTCTTTGGGTAGAAGTATTTGAGAATTATGAATGAAAGGTTGAAATTATCAGAGGGAGAATCACCGAAGTTCTATGGACCGTTGAATCTTGCAGATCAGCGGAAGGGTTAAGGTCGAGTGTCTTTCAACACTCATAAGCTCAGGAGGAGTAGTGGTCGTTGGATTTGGATCAACGAGAGTTGTTGACCTTGTACTTGAATTTCATCCTTTCGGAATACGGGGTGTGAATAAGTTTGTGACTTGGAGTCGAGATTTGCGAACTCCTGATTCATGAAGTCCCAATAGAATGAGGACCGTCAGGTCATGGGAAGCTTAGAGCCATTGATCGTGACGAGGAGTCATCAATATTTTGACTATCGGTGAAGGGTGTTGTTTCATTGCAAATAGACAATATGAAAAATCCCGAGGTGTTGAAATATTTGGGCCCCAGGTTTTAGTCAATGGTCACATCAAGTGTAGTCGAGGGAGGAACCAAAGATCCTTTATCCCTTTTTGGGGTTCGGGTATTGAAGGAGTCAAAGAATCTCACATCAGGGATCATGAAGTCATGAATCCTGAAATACCTTTTCAGCAAAGGCTGTGGTCATGTTAGTTGGTCACGTGGGTAAGAGCTAGTGCTTAGTGCTTGTTCTCACAGGCATAACTCCTAAGTGTTAGGACCACATAATGTACCTTTTTGCTCACACTTTTTGCTACCTTTACACCCTTATTTCACTCACATTTAAACTCACATTATCACCTTACCCTATCTTTCCAAATGTATACAACGTCTCTTCTCTTTACTATATGTTTAATCTGTTTTGCATATAATTTTACACTACTCTCATACTTAACCATTGATCAGAATTGTATAAGTGATGAAACAATTCAAACTGTAGATTAGCATCGAGGCCTATTGTTGAAACAGTCAAAGCACACAAACCCTATGGCTGAAACAGTCTGTGGTCTATGATGCTAAAACAACAACTCACAGAAGCAGTTACACTCTTCGTTGGCTACGATGTTGAAACAACAACTCACACAAGAGAAGTTGCTACACTCCCTGTGGTCTACAATGCTGAAACAACAACTCAAATAGAAGTTGCTACACTCTCTATGGACTACGATGCTGAAACAACAACTTACACAAAAGTTGTTACACTCTCTGTGGCCTACAATGCTGAAACAACAATGAAGTTGTTACATTGACCACAACAACTGCACCTTGAGCCAGAATTAACCATCGTTTCCATGTGACCACGTGTTGAAACAGTCAGAACGCAAATCTCGTGTTGAAACAGCCCGCGAGTTGTGATGCTGAAACATCATACAATAGCAGTAACGAGAAGACAAATAAAGAAGTTGTTACTCCAGCTGAAACAACAACACCCCACTCAGCACCTTTTCAACTATTGTAATAACATTCTGTTGCGGGAGACTAGGATATCCTATTCCAGTATAGAGAGTCGATCTGACTAAGAATAGGACTCAGATGTACACCTGTAATTTGTTGATCAAATTGTATCAAAGAGATTCTCCTCTTTAAATAAGAGGAAATCATCATTAGAGAGGATCTTCTTTTTGGCTAAGAAAGGATTTACAGAGAGGGACGTGTTTTATTTCAGACATTGTAATATGATACAGTTGATAGATGAATAAAAGATTGTTCTGAGCATTTCTCTCTAGTTCCTTTCGTTTCAGGGGAATCTTGTGAGAAGGGAGAGCCCACCTTCTTCACAAGATTCACCCATTAGCTTTGTAGTGTGTTAGTGTTATTTCTGTTCATGCCTTGATTAAATTCTGTTATGCTGAAACACTACTTTATTGAACTTTGTTTTGCTGAAACACTACTTTACTAAACTTTGTCTTGCTGAAACTCTGCTTTACTGATTGTTACATTGTTTTCATATGATGCATTCTTGGGTAACTGTTAATCATTCTACTTAGCAATTCTATTTGGTGAATTTATGAAATCTTCATAATCAGGGACAGGTGTTGAAGATTCCTACTTGGGGAATAGGGTCATGTTCTCTGTTAAGAGGTACTTAGTCTTCAGTGTGTGTCAATTATTTCAATTAGAAATGAGTTCATAAAAGTGTGGTGATCAGAAATAGGTGTTGAAGATTCCTGCTTGGGGAATAGGGTCTTGTTCTCTGTTAAGAGGTAGTTAGTCTTCAGTGTGTGTCAATTATTTCAATTAGCAATGAGTTCATAAAGGTGTGGTGATCGGAAACAGGTGCTAAAGATTCCTGCTTTGGGAATAGGGTCATGTTCTCTGGTTATAGAATAGTTGGTATTTCCTTTTGCGGTGTCTTGAAAGATTTCTTTTCTAGGTTGTTATTTTCTTAATGTAATCCAGGATTCTTTGGACAATTATTTCTTTAAACATTGAACTCTGCAATAGGTAGATTGCTTTCCTATAATTCAAGTTAGAACTTCAATTTGTTCAAGGAAAAGTGTGATTAATATGTTTTTACTACAAATCTAGGTTGCTTTTGATATTGAGCATATATAGTGTGTGGTTACCTTTGAAATAAACAGACTTCCTTGGGTTGACAATTTATGTAGCACTTGATTGTTTAGTTAAATAAGCAATTATAGTGACCAACATTTTGGCGTCGTTGTCAGGGAAGGTAATTATAGATTTCAAAAGCACTTATGATTTTTCAGATATAAATATTGCATGAGAGGATGCGGAGATGCCAAAGACACTGACCCTACAGGTGGCAAGGGTAGAGGAAGAGGAGGAAGGAAGACTTATATTGACGAGATTATATCAAAGTCTGAATCTGGTTCTCAACAACCAAATTCTCGGAAACCAAAATCCCAACCTTCATTTCAAGCAAACTTTGAGATGGGGAAAGAAGTTTGGAGTCCTGAGACAGTTGAGAAACCATCAAGAAACATTGAGGACAGAGAAAGCGCAGTAGGGGAGCAGACAGAAGAAAACATGGATGAGTACAATGAAGAATTGCATCATGAAGAACAGGCAGGTCCTAAAGGAGAGGTAAATGATGAAAACTCTTTCTCCACATTAGTATTTCCTATTGGTGATCTTCCTAGAGGGGTATCTCCCATGAAGAACATTCCACTCTCAGTACTACCTAACTTTCATGGTTTGTCTTCAGAAGATCCTGATGAATTCCTTTTTGAGTTTGATATATTATGCAGAAGTTATGATTACATTTCCAATGCTAAAAAATTAAAGCTATTTCCAGCAACATTGAAAGGAAATGCAATAAGATGGTTCATGCGTCTTGGAGGCCATGCAATCACAACATGGGACCAAATGAAATAAAAATTCCTGAATAAATACCAGGACTATTGCCGAACAAGAGAAAAAAGGGAAGAACTATTTAAGATGATGCAGAAAGAGGATGAAAATCTGGAGGACTTTGTAGAAAGGCTATAGTATAATCTACAAAGATCCAGTCACCCCAATGTAAGTAAAGATATTCTTAAAACTATATTATTAAAATGAGTAAGGGTTGACTGTCTAGATATGTTGAATATGCTTGGAAAAGGGGACATATATAAGGAATCATACGATGAAATTGTTAACCTATGTAAAAGATGTTCAAGAGGAGCTTCAAGAAATAGATCA
>JZKD02S2069566.1:197008-217623 GCA_000966675.3 Picea glauca | reverse complement strand
GCCGTTAAACTCGTCAGGGTGGTCCATACCAAACGGCTTGGGTTATTTAGACAACCCCGGACCGGTTCCACTCTCCCAGTTGACGGATGGACTGTTTCGCCCGTCAACAAGCTGTCACACAAGAACCAACTACAATTGAAACACAAGAATGAGCTGTTGATATTGATACCGAGATACAGGAGTCAGATGCCCAGGGTGCTGCAACATTACTTGCTCTACATCAAGAAGTTGAAAAACAAGAATCAGTTGTCGATCCTGTAGTTGCTCCAAAAGAACTGGCTAGTGCGGATGTGACTGCTACACAAGAACCAGTCACCCATCAACCAGAACCAACAATGGCCTATGTCTTACAAGAAAATGAGTTCCTAAAGTCTGAACTGGAAGCCTACAAACAAGAGCTAGCCACGACAAAGGAAGCCTATGAGAAGGAACTTCATTTGTACACCCTAGCTCGCATAGCGACCATGTCAGAGGGAACTACAACAAAGAATCCGTGTAGAGAATATATGTGCAGTCAATGTGGGGACATCTACTATCAAGCAGGCTACAAATTAATTCAAATTCCAATGCCAGGAGATCCCCCTGCACCTTCAACTTTTGCAGTCAAAGAAGAACACCCTATTGTTACACAAGAACCAGCAAGACCTTCCAAAATTAAGACTGAACCCTGGCCTACAACAAATGTCAAATCTGAAACCCCTGCTTTTGTTAATAAAGCTATACAAACATTGCCTATTGATGAATCTACCCCTCCTAACCAGATCAATACCCACACCTTTGTGGAACAAGCCACTCAGACCCTACCTCATCCCACTACTTGCAACGCTGAAACACAAACTCAGCCATGGGATGAGCAGGCAATAATAAAAAAATGGAAAAAAGAGTCTGTTGTTACACAGGCCAAAATCCTGCAGGAACACAGACAAATCTAGATAAATCATACCTACTCAAATTGGGAAGCTTTGGAGAAAACACGTCAGGAATCTCGTGCCCTTAGGAAACAAAATAAGGAGCTAAAAGGAAAATTGCTCTTGATATTTGACTTGGCACAAAAGCTATTGGTTGCAAGGAAACCATCCTGCAATTACTCTCTATTCCTCATGGAACAACTTACATGGTTTTAGATCAAATCAATCAAAGAAGGCAGACCCCATGCAGTGTTAAATCCAACAGATTTTGTCAAAACCTTTGCAGAAGCCTTTGCTATGGATCAACACCTCCTCTGTGAGTTATATTTTCGTAATGAGGCCATCCCTGAGAACCGACAGCTTAACCTTAATCCTCTTGTCGGTGACATCCAAATCCGGGCACTCACCTCCTTGCTTAACAATCAGATTATATGGCAGGATGACTTCCTAGATGCCAAGCACAATGAGGATAACTGCCTTCTCTGGATAAGGCCAGAACCACAAAATGTTGTCACCTTTGTTATAGATTATTATCAGTCTTTAAAGAAACCAGGGATGACTCAACACATTCAGCAATTACAGACATCAGTGTTTTAGGAGTGTCAACATATCATTAAATCAACAGAGATTGTTGCCCTACATGCAAATAACATGTTTTGGCAAAAATCTACTGAGAAAAGATAGGAACACAATCCTTTTAGCCCCACTAATCTTGAGATAGAAATCTCCAGGGTACCTAGCTACATCAAGTGTGTTCAACAATGTGTTGAAAGCTGGATAGGGTACCAATTTCACTTTCCCATCCTTTGGATGCAAGAAGAGAAATATCAAGTCCATTATAAGTTGCCCAAGAAGGCTGAAACAATAGCTTGACAAAGGTTATAACAGGTTCAAGGGTTCAGAGCTCCAATAGACATCACCTTCCACAACTACTGCTTGAGTAACTTGCACGCTCAGAATCGATATTCAGATTCTGATTAAGAGTGAAGTTGCCTGAGGACATGCAACATTTTAAGTTGGGGGTGATGTTAGGACCACATAATGTACCTTTTTGCTCACACTTTTTGCTACTTTTACACCCTTGTTTCACTCACATTTAAACTCACATTATCACCTTACCTATCTTTCCAAAGGTATACAATGTCTCTTCTCTTTACTATATGTTTAATTTGTTTTGCATATAATTTTACACTACTCTCGTACTTAACCATTGATCAGAATTGTATAAGTGCTGAAACAGTTCGAACTGCAAATTAGCATTGAGGCTTGTTGCTAAAACAGTCAAAGCACACAAACCCTATGGATGAAATAGTCTATGGTCTATGATGCTGAAACAACAACTCACAGAAGCAGTTACACTCTCTGTTGGCTATGATGCTGAAACAACAACTCACACAAGAGAAGTTGCTACACTCCCTGTGGTCTACGATGCTGAAACAACAACTCACATAGAAGCTGCTACACTCTCCATGGACTACGATGCTGAAACAACAAATTACACAAAAGCTGTTACACTCTCTGTGGTCTACGATGCTGAAACAACATTGAAGTTGTTACATTGACCACAACAACCGCACCTTGAGCCAGAATTAACCATCGCTATCGCGTGACCACATGCTGAAACAGTCAGAACGCAAATCTCGTGCTGAAACAACCCACGATTTGCGATGCTGAAACAACATACAACAACAGTAACGAGAAGACAAATAAAGAAGTTGTTACTCCAACTGAAACAAAAACACCCCACTCAACACCTTTTCAACTATTGTAATAGCATTCTATTGCGGGAGACTAGGATATCCTATTCCATTATAGAGAGTCGATGTCCGAAACCCACGAAACCTCGATGTCCGAAACCATGCATAAATCCAACAGTCCTCGTGAATTGGATCTACGGTCCTGCCTCTCCTGAGATTTGAACCTTGGGAATACTTCGTTGTATCTCCCTAGCACCTCTGCGAGATCTAACGGTCCACAGAACTTCATGAATCCTCCTCAGAGAACCTCGACTGTTCGTTCTACCTTGATGATTCTTACAATGACTAAGTGCTCCTCCGCGGAACTCGTCCACCTACGTGCAAACCTGCGACGCTTCTTACAGATTTCTAGTCGCAGCTTCCCTGTGCTTCCCTTCAATGGATTAGAAGGTCTTACCCTTCCTGAGCTTTTCCATGACCTTCAAGTCCTTCAGAAAACTCTTTCACGCATTCCTTGCGGAAAACCTTCAACCACATTTAAGTGTTGAAGTCTCTTGACTCTGTGTACGCCTGCAGCAGCAGTCTTTCAACTCTTGCTCAAGTTCACAACCCTGAACTTCACTCGGCCTGCACCCTCCTTGCACAGCTCCTATGCCCAACTGCACTACTAGGTGAATGAAAACAAAAGTTAAAATACCTGAGCCCTTTGTCAACGCACTCCTTGCGGACACTTCGACTGCACTCCTTGCAGGAACTCTAGCTCAGATAGAGAAACAATTGAAACTCATTCCTTCCTCTCTTCAGACTTCAACTCAAACATGAAATCATATACACAGCATATAAAGCAAATGTATAACAGGAAGCAAACATTCATGATCATATCATTCAGCATCAATACACAGAGAACAAACAGAAAACCATGAATTTGAATCAATCTCTTCTATTAATTCAAGTATCTGTACATGGGTGTTCTTACACAGCTCTCTGCATGCTCTTGCTCAAATGCTTCATCTCCAATAATGTTACAATACACAATGAGGGTGTCTATATCCTGTTTCCCTCTTGCGCTCTACAAATGTCTAATCTAGAATTAAATTCTATCTACTTGCATTAACTATTTTAAATGCCTTCTACCCACTAAGCACGAGAGAAATATTCTCAAGGTCCATTTACATTATACAAGTGCGCTTTCATTTAATTATCACATTTATGTTCGCGCATCAAATCCAAGGTAATTTCAAAATTTGTGTTGGCTTGTCCAGCTGTCTTCCGCTTCCGCGCTAGCTCACTTGATGTGTTGGTGATGCTCCTGCATCATACTCCCTCACTTGAAAACTATCATGGTCTCTGGTCCATGAGCTCCTGCATGGTCTTTCCATGCTTCTATACTTCTGCTTCGGTCTCCCAACTGGCATCTTCAACTGGATGATTCTTCCATTTGACCAGATACTCAAAATATTCTTTCCTCCTGGTCTTCTTTCCAACTCGTTTGTCCAGTATGCACTCCATATGTGGCTTATCTACAACTAGCATCTTATTTTTCCACCTGATCACTGGTTGCTCAATTCCAGTCTCTGCTTCTCCAGCTTTATATGGGTACAAATCTGAGATATTGAATATCGAAAAAATTTCGATCCCATCGGGTAATTCAATCTCATAAGCGTTCACCCCAAACTTCTTCAAGACCCTACATGGCCCGATTTTCTTCATCTTCAACTTATTATATGTTCCTCTCAGGAACCTTTCTTTCCTCAAATGTGCCAGAACCAGATCACCAACCTCGAACTGAAGTTGTCTCCGGTGATGATCGGCTCTATGCTTATACTCCTAACTTGAGTTCAACAATCACTCCTTCACCTGGCTGTGAAGTTCTTTCATCGCCTCTACGAATTCTTCTGCACTAGCGCTCCTAGTCACAGTCTGTTCTAAATCCCTCAGTTCAGAAATTCCCCTGGGCTGCATACCATAGACAACCTGAAATGGACTCTTCCCTATGCTCTGATTGACTGAGTCTTTATATGCAAACTCTGCCTGTGGTAATATGTTGTCCCACTGAATATGGTTCTCTGTCACCAAGCTTCTCAACAAGTCTCCCAGACTTCTTTTCACCACTTCCATCTGTCCATCTATCTGAGGATGATATGCTGAACTAAACAACAAGTTAGTTCCCAGCTTCTTCCATAGGGTCCTCCAAAAATTCCCTATGAATTTCGTATCTCGATCCGAAACTATACTCCTCGTCAACCCATGAAGTCGAATGACCTCTTTGAAGAACATATTGGCAATGTGAGTTGCATCATTGGTCTTCTAAAATGGAATGAAGTGTGCCATATTGAAAAATCTATCCACCACCACAAAGATTGAATCAACACCTCTTTGTGTTCTTGGCAACCCCAATACAAAATCCATGCTAATTGCGTCCTACAATCTTTCTGGTATGGGAAATGGTTGATAAAACCCTGCATTATGCTTCCTTCCCTTCGAATGCTGAAAAATTTTGCATCTGTCCACGAATCGCTTGACATCTGCTCACATTCCTAGCCAAAAGTATGACTCATTCGATTTCGTGAACGTCTTGTCGTGACCAAAGTGTCATGCCAATCCTCCACTGTGTTTCTCCTTCAGCAGATTCTCCCTCATGGAGCATTTTGGAATACACAGTTGATTGCCTCTGAACAACAATCCTTCCTAGATCATATAATCTATCCATTGGCTTCTATCTCTGAGAACTAGATTCTCAGCTGCTTCATACGCTTCCTTAAAATCTGGATCATCTACGTACATGTTCCTGAGATCATTAAAACCCAACGTTTTGACTCTGAACTACTGCAACAACAAACTCTTCCTGCTCAAAGAATCAACAACTTTGTTAGCAGTACCACAAATATGTTTTATCACAAAAATGAAATTCTACATATACTCAACCCATTTTACATGTTTCTGATTCAACTTCTCCTGTTGAGTCACAAACTGCAGTGCATGATTGTCACTGTACAAGACAAACTCTTTCGGGATCAAGTAATGCCTCCATTTCTTCAATGCCTATATGATAGCATAAAACTCCTTATCATAAGTGGATTACTTCACTTTCGACTCATTCAACTTCTCGCTGAAATATGCTATCGGGCTGTCTTCTTGACTTAAGATTTCCCCGATTGCAAATCCACTTGCATCGCATTTCACTTGAAATGTCTTTCGGAAATCCGACAACACCAAAACTGGTTGTTCCGTAATTTTCCTCTTCAATATATTGAAACTCTTTTCAGCCTTTACTATCCAGTGAAAAGATTTATGCCACTTCTTCACTGTATCCATCATTGCTGCGCTAATTCCGCTGAAATTCCTAATGAACTTTTGGTAGAAACTAGCCAATCCGTGAAAACTTCTCACCTCAAATATATTCTTTGGTGATGGCCAATTATTGATTACCTCCACCATATATGGATCCATCCTCAACTCATTTTCTGAAATAACAAATCCCAAGTAAATGAGCTCTATCTTCATGAATGAGGATTTCTTCATATTTATTAACAACTTCTCCTAATGTAGTTCCTGCATCACTATAGCCAAATGCTTCAGATGCTCTACCATTGTCTTACTATAAACTAGTATGTCATCCAAATACACAATGACAAATTTACAGATGAACTCCCTCAGGACTTCGTTCATCAACCTCATGAAGGTACTCGGCACATTTGTTAAGCTAAACGGCATAACAAGCCATTCATACAACCCCTCGTTGGTTTTGAATGTTGTCTTCCATTCATCACCTTCTCTCATGCGAATCTGGTGATAACCTCTTTTCAAATCAATCTTTGAAAAGTATTTTGCTCCACTTAAGCAATCCATCAGATCATCCATCCTCGGCAATGGAAACCTGTACCTGATGGTTATCTTGTTGATTGCCCTTGAGTCAGTACACATCCTCCAACCTTTGTCTTTCTTCGGACTGAGTACTGTTGGAACATCACACGGACTCAAGCTTTCCCTGACCAAACCTTTGTCCAACAAACCCTAGACTTGCCTCTTAACCTCTTCATTCTCTTGCAGCGTCAACCTGTACGTAGCTTTTTTTGGAAAACTAGCTCCTGGTATGAGATCAATATGATGACTCACACTCCTGATCAGTGGCAACGAACGAGGTAATTTGTCCACTATTATATCAGCGGACTCTCCCATCAGTTCCTAAATTTCTTCTGGTAAATCATCCACTCTTGTGCTAGTCAGAATAATCCTCGACTTTCTGACCACAATGAACTATGGATCCTCCTTCTTCTTAACCTCTGTCAGAAGTTCCTTCCCACTCCTGAGAAGTATAGTGTTTCTTACTTCCGGCTTCACCTCCTTATCCTTTATCGGAAGCAACATGTGTGTCCTCCCATTCTTCTCCAGGGTGTGTGTGTTCATTCACCCATCATGAATCACATTCTTGTCATATTGCCATGGTCTACCTAGCAATAGATGACAAACATCCTTAGGAATGACATCACACAATATCTTATCATTATATCCTCCTATCTTAAATTCAACTAAACATTGTTTAGTGATAGTTACCTGGTGTCCTTTCTGTAGCCACAAAACTTTGTATGGGCTTGGATGATCAGTCGTCTCCAGCTCCAGCTTCTCTACCATCTCTATAGATACAAGATTATCCGTGCTACCACTGTCTATGATGACCTTGCATACCTTGTCCTTGGTCTTGCAAGCAGTCCTAAAAAGTTTGGTCCTTTGGCTTGAACTCTCCACCTCCTTCTCAGGTGTTAAAAGGAATTTTCACATAATGAGCGATCTTCCACCTCAACATCCCGCCTCTGTGCCTTGGTGATGTGAGCTTCTCCATTTTCCTTGTTTGTATCTGGACACTCATAAGACTTGTGCCCATTCTTTCCACATGTGAAGCATGTGATTACTCCACCTCTTCCTCTTCCTCTACCTCTAGTACGAGGAAAAGTGTTGTTGTTAGCATAGTCTCCTCTCTACTCAGTATGCTGCCCTCTCTGTTCAACATATGGCCCTCTCTGCGAGGTCCCACCTCTTTCTGTTCATTTGTATTTAGGCTCAGACCCAAACTTCCAATCCTCCTTGGGCTTCTGATATTTATCTTGGGCAACTGCTTTACCTCTTGGCTCACTTCTGCCTCGACCCCTCTGACTCTGCTTTTGGCTCAGCTTCTCTTCTGCTTTCAGAGCCATCTGATAAGAATCTTCCACCGTTTGGATGGTTACCATGCTCATCTCATCCTGGATATCATATCTTAGGCCATTCATATATCTGGCAACTTGTTTATCATCGCTCTCCCAATGACCTGCCCTAGTGTTCAGCCTGTAGAATTCCTTAGTATATTCCTTTACTGTCATCAGCTTCTGTCTCAGGTTCTGCATCCTCCTGAATAGAGTAATTTGGTAGTCCCTGGGGATGAATTTTGCCTTCATCTTCACTATCATCCTGTCCCAGATCTTAATCTTCTGCTTGCCCTTGCAGCGTCTATCAGCTTGTAGTTCATCCCACCACAACGCTGCATGTCCCTTCAATCTTGTGACAACATGCTTGACCTTCTTGTCCTCTTTGACATCTTCATAGTCGAAGTATGTGTCTAGATATCTAATCCAGTCTACAAGCTCCTCTGCATCCATATTTCCTTCATAAACTGGAATGTCCATCTTCGCTCTTGCACCCATCCTGGCAATAGCTCTGATCAAATGCTCGTTTGATGCATCTTTGGTCGCAACTTCTTCTTCACGTTCAACCTCAATTTCGCTTTCGGAATCACTCAGATCCCCTGCACTGGCTATGCGTCTTTGCACTGTCTCCATGTCTTCGAGTCTAGCTTGGAGATCACGCATCTGTCTCTCCATGACTGGATCTATCACTTTCCTACCCCTTCTTCTCGCCATTTCCCAATCCTATGGATCGAATGATTGTCTATCTCTCCTTGGCGGCATGGTGAATTCTCTTCTCTACTATAGAAAGAAAAGAATCTTTCTAAGCTCTTATACCACTTGATGCAACAACGCGCTCACAAGCACACCCGCTCATAGGATCTTTCTTTTCTCCATGGCCCGAAGAATTGAAACATTCTTCTATTTCCCTGTTGGGAAATCTGCACCCACAGAAAACTCTCACATGATCCCCTCTTCCACTCGGGAGATAGGACTTTGCAACTTCGCGAGGTCAGTGGTTGAGCATTTGACCCTCAAATCCCTGAAACCCGATGCAAGTCAACACTGACCCCTTTCCTTTTCCTTTTCGAGATTCTCCCTATCGTGATTTAGGCACTCGCGATGTCGAGAAACTCAGTTCTCCGACCCCCGAGTCTCGATATGCCAAAACTCTAATACATGCTCGTGAGGTTGACTTTTCGACGATCCTTTCACTCCATCAACACTTCGGGGTTCGCAATATCGTGAATCCTGATGCGATTGTTTCGAGACTTCTCACCACGAAACCCCAATATGGTGTGCCACCTATCCACTCGCCGACTCCGCTGTGGCCCACACTATTCCCTTAGCCTTTTTAGGATATCGCGTATCACAATATTGCGATTCTTGATGCATTGTTACAGAGTTTCAACCCATGAAACCCCGATGTGCGAAACCACGCGTAAATCCAATGGTCCTCGTGAATTGGATCTACGGTCCTGCCCCTCCTCAGCTTTAAACCCTAGGAATACTTCACCATATCTCTCCCGCACCTCTCCCCTATCTAACAGTCCGTGCAACTTCATGAATCCTCCTCAGAGAACCTCGACCGTTCGTTCTTCCTTGATGATTCCTACAATGACTAAGTGCTCCTCCGCGGAACTCGTCCACCTGCATGCAAACTTGCGATGCTTCTTACAGATTTCCAGTCGCAGCTTCCCTGCGCTTCCCTTCAATGGATTAGAAGGTATTACCCTTCCTAAGATTTTCCATGACCTTCAAGTCCTTTATAAAACTCTTGCACGTATTCCTTGCGGCAAACCTTCAACCACATTTAAGTGTTGAAGTCTCTTGACTCTGCGTACACCTGCAGCAGCAGTTTTCAACTCTCGCTCAGGTTCGCAACCCTGAACTTCACTTGGCCTGCGCACTCCTTGCATGGCTCATGTGCCCAACTGCACTACTAGGTGAATGAAAACAAAAGTTAAACTACCTTAGCCCTTTGTCAATGCACTCCTTGCAGGAACTCTAGTTCAGATAGAGAAACAATTGAAACTCATTCCTTCCTCTCTTCAGACTTCAACTCAAACATGAAATCATATACACAACATATAAAGAAAATGTATAACAGGAAGAAAACATTCATGAGCATATCATTTAGCATCAATACAAAGAGAACAAACACAAAACCATGAATTTGAATCAATCTCTTCTATTAATTCAAGTATATGTACATGGGTGTTCTTACACAGCTCTCTGCATGCTCTTGCTCAAATTCTTCATCTCCAATAATGTTACAATACACAATGAGGGTGTCTATATCCTATTTCCCTCTTGCGCTCTACAACTGTCTAATCTAGAATTAAATTCTATCTACCTGCATTAACTATTTTAAATGCCTTCTACCCACTAAGGACGAGAGCAATCCGATCAAGGTCCATTTACATTATACAAGTGCTCTTTCATTTAATTATCACATTTATGTTCGCGCATCAAATCCAAGGTAATTTCAAAATTTGTGCTGGCTTGTCTAGTTGTCTTCCGCTTCCATGCTGGCTCGCTTGATGTGTTGGCGATGCTCCTGCATCATTCAACCTACCTAAATACCTTATACACAAAAATATCACCTAATCAAAGAGAAATAACCTTTTAATCGAAAATAAAGTTTACAGATGCTTGATATGTCGTTCAGAGACAAAAAAAACTAGAGAAGGTTCAGGAAAAGATGAACATCTAACTTAGAACTTCATAGAAACAAGAAAATGTCCTAAAGAACAATTTTCTAAAGGTGTACGTGACTATGCAAAGTTCAAATTGCGTATGTATGTGATTTTCACTGAATAAACCCATGTAGGTACGTTGTCTATACACAAGAAAAGAACATATAACTCAAAAACAACTCAAAAAGGAGAAATTGCAGAAAATCTAGGAATTTTCCAAAGGATGGAAAAGACCCATGAGGTAGTAAATGCTTGATAATAATCCAAGAAAGAAATAAAAATAGTAAACTACAAGATTCCTAAAACATACTCAAACTAGTGAAAACATCCCCAGTATGGTTGCCAATTTTGTTACGGAAATCTAAGTCCTATGGCTTTAGGTCACGGGCAACAATAGAGTAGTTCCCTCAAAATATTTCTCTCAAACTCTAATTCGTTAGTTAATTAAACATAACTACTTGCAATAAATAATTTTCAGAAGAAAGGAAAGAGAACATACCTATAACCCAACGCTTGAAGTTAATTCTGCTCGAGGGTTTTCACTCTGGAAATCCTTCACCACAATCTTCTGAAAATATTGCAAACAAAGAAGTATGAAACTGCAAGAAAGTAGTTATCCCCTAACTAACTAAATATAATAAATTCACTTTCTATGTTAGATTCAAAATAAGATACATATAATCTCATCAAAAGCATGAATTAACAAATAGAAGTGGACGAGAATGAGAGTTATTTTATTGATAATAGCAAAAGAAGTTGGTTACAACTTATAACTGATGTGGCACGATCCTAGAACCAAGCTCCAAGTTCCTTTACCCAAGGCCTAATATGACAAGCACTACATCCAAAGTTTTGTGTTCCGGCGAGTCCAAGGAAGCAATGGACTTCTTCCTGTGAGATACAGGGAAACATAAATCCTGAAAATAAGGTTTTTTAGAGAGGGAAGATGATCTCATAAATATAAGGAAACATGGGATTGCAGGACTATAAGGAATGTACTAGCATAAGGACGCATCTCATTGATATATTTTTCCTTCATCCCTAGGCTCTCTTTTATACTCCCTTTTGACGATTGGAGTAGTTATGGATGGGCTTTAGGAGGTCATAAACCTAGGGAACCCTTCAAATCTATTGTTCTGTTTCTTATATGATTAGTATAATGCACTCATTAATTATCAATCTGAGATTCGTAATCAATAGAGTTACAAGACACCAGTAAGAGAGTTAATTCTAATGTCACGAGTATAGAACTAATATAGATTATGCATGATATCAAAATGAAACACACTTTGGTTGTCTTTCATAGAGAGGCTATTTACTCCATTGTGGCACATGCAAGTATGAGATGGAGTTCTTTGATAGATCAAATTTGTTATCTAACCCAGAAAGCTAACTATGCAATCACACTTTTAAAAGGAAATCATACATCAATCATCAAGGCATATCATGGGTAGTTCAGTAGCCAGTATATTGGATATGTTGTGGCTCACAATGATCTATTATGAACTTCACTAGTTCTTTTCCAATTATGCTTGACTATTTCTACCAACATCTATGTTCACTAAGAGAAATCAAATCCATAAGAATAGAAACAGGGCATATGCGAAAAACAAACTAAGTAAAGATCTTAAGCAATTCTATGAACTATGCTACTAACATATGAAACTATCAGAGATGATGAACTAAATTGAGAAATCAAAGCTATGGCTAATCTAACAATTATACTACTGAAATCAAATGTTAATACTAATCTACAAGGATGATGACCTATGTTGGGTGGTGGGCCCTTGTCGCTTCAACAGGTTAGTGGTTGGAGTCTACAGTAAGATGGTATTCAATCAACTCATCACTCTTACTCAGATCTTAAAACATCAAATTAGACTATACTAACAACTCAACTCAGATTCATTCATAAATGATCAAGATATGGAAATAAATGGAATTCTTCTATTAAACTTCAAACTCAAGATATGTTCTAAAATATGCAACGTTTCTTCACATGTTGTGTTATGCTATCTCTCTATATCTCCCACCATCCTTTCCATGACTATTTAAACAGTCTTAGTCGTGAAACACAAGGAGGTGAAATCTTTAGCAGATGAGGAATTTTCAAATTTGTACATTTGGTTACATATTTTAAGCTTCATCCTCATGACACGAAGTGTATGAGGATGAAGCAATAATCAAACTAGCTTAACATAGTCTTGCTAGAAACTTTGATGATCTAATAAACATTCAAGAATTATCTTAGGCATGATGTGGAGCTAAACTTCGCATACTCTATTTGATGTATTGGTATAGGATCATGACAGGTGAGATACAGTAGATAGTACTGGATCCGAACAACACACAATTGGTTGGTACCCGACTAAAACAGTTTGTGGACGTTGGTACTGGATCACGATAGTGAATGATCTGTGGGTACTGGATCTGAACGGGAGGTGCTCTTGGTACTGGATTCAGACAGTAGGTGTTATGGCGCATAAGTACTGGATGGCTTGGCTGACATAGAAGTGTCAGACTTGTCCAAAGGTCAAAGGATACATATGGCAATTTAAACATTAGTGCATGAAATATTTAATCTCCTAGCTTAATAAACCACAAAATGCATAAATTCAAGTATACTTTACCTCGTGACCTTATAATTGACTGGAGATAGTGTTCTTTGTCATTTATCCAAGATTAGGTAGGCCAAAAAGGTATAAATAAGGAGTATAATATGGTAATGGGGATGTCAATTTAGAGGCTCAACATTCCCCCATGCCAAAATCATTACATGTCCTCGAGCAAATGAAACATACTCAAAATTTTACAAAGCTTGAGACTCCATTCTCTTTACTCTTATGGATCAATGATGTTGACAGCTGGGGCTTCTGATTTCATCTCCCTTTTTATGACCCTAATGTATTGTAAGAGTCTTAGTACCTTTTTGAGATTATTAGAAGTCTCGTCATGGTCATCTTGGAGTTGTTGGTTGGTTTTCTTCAGTTGTGCGTTTTCCTTCTTGATATACCTATCCAGTAGTTGGTATTCATTCACCTCTTGTTTTAGTTCCTGATTTTGTTTTTGTATCTCCTCAATCTTCTTCTTCATCTGTCCTTTTTTTAAGGTCCTCATTGACTCCATTGTTTTCAACTGGATTTGTTCTCTTTCCTCCACTTCCTCTCTCATCCCACACAAAGTAATAGTCACTTTCTCCTCAGCTAAGCTAGGGATGTTATCCTGGACTGGTAGGTCTAGAGGAGAGAAGGTAAAATCTATTGGGTCTTCATGTGTAAGAGGACTGACAACTTCTTTTCCTTTCTTTTCCATGCTCCTTGTGGTTCTTTTAGGAGGTGATGGATTATTCTTCTCAGAAGTGATAAAAAATTTATTTTTCCTCTTTTCTATCTGTGGAATGGTTACATGAGGTTTTTCTATAGGTTGTTCACCTTTATGCTTTGAGCTACTCTTCTCTTTCCTCAAGGCTTTTGATTTATGATCCTTCTCCTCAAGTTATACTGTTGAGATCTGTTCTACTAATTCAAATTTATCTTTTGATTCTTGACTTTTAAGAGTCTTATTAACTGAGGAAGAGGGCCCTACTTGTTTACTTGAAGAGTTATGAGCTCTTTGGTATTTTTGCATCTTAGATTTATCTTTTTGGATCACTGCTTTGGAGGATTATGGAGCTATCTCGTATTTCTTTCCATTTTTCTTCTTAGGTTCCTTATCTTCATCTGGGGCAGGTTGGGCTTCCTGTACAAGTCTGTTTTCTGTGGAAAGGTGTTTAGTGATGAGGGTTTTCCAACTAAACCCTTGCTTCCTAATTTCATGTATAACTAGCATTTTGATAAGACCCTGATGATACATACTAGTCTTCTCAGTTTTAGATAAGCATTTGACACCTCTCACCATCTTGTTCAACCTCATCCATAAAAAGTATGGAAAGTCAATTTTAGGGCCTCCTTCAAAGTGCAAAAAAATCCTAAGGTGATATAGAAAAGTTACAACATACCTGCCTTCACAAGTGAGGAATCGTTGGAGGCTAACAAGCATTGGATGATATTCCTCCTTGATATAGTTTCTAGAAATCCCCTTTCCAATCAGGGTGTTGATGGTATTCTTTCATAACTCTTCGGAACATTTCCTTATTGATTCCTACTCCTTTGAAATACTTGGCTCCTCTGCTAGGTAATCTCGTGGCCTCCCTTAAATTTGCTTCATTGATTGTTAGCTGCAGGTTGCCTATGTGCACAATCTCTCCATTGTAACTCTGGATAAATGCATGAGATACCCCTTCATGACAACCTGTGAATTTTTCTAAAATCTCCATCCAACCCGCTCTAGCATACTTATCTCTACATAGCTGGAATTCCTCGATCTCCCTATAAATCTGGAAGACTGGTTCATGTCTACTCACAACCATCCTTATAAACTGTGAGTGTAGTTCGGGTTGTAGCGTAAGAGTTTTAGTCAACTGTGAGCATAAGGGTTTGGTACCGGATATCGCAGAGAGGATTAGGCTATGAAATGGAGAAAGATGGGTAATGACAGGGAAACCAATGATGGCGTCAATAATTTGAAAGGTGGGTTTAAGTAAAGATGCTGCGAAGGAAATTAAGATGATATGAGGCTCATTTGGATGGCTTCGCCACCCAAATAATCCATTTCATTTATGCTCATTAGTATAATGATGGGAACAAGACGTTTGGTAGCAAAAAAATCATTTTTGTTTGGGATAGGCAATTGGACCTTTAAGCAATGAATTTGATGTTGAATCGTGCAACATGATACAAGGTAGATTCGTGATTACTAAGGGTAAATCACATTCTTGTTTTAAGGTCGTGGCTCATCATTACTGGACATGCTCATTTCAGTTCATAACTACATTCACACATTTGATGTGATTTTTCCCTCCATGTCTTTTCAAGCACTTATGTGGTGAGGAAATTGATTAAGGTTAAGCATATGGGTATGAGGGAAGTAACAAAAAGTTAAGCGCGTGATTTTAACAATAAGGTGATAAGATCTAGTATACAATTTCATACCTATTGTAGTTTTATAAGCAAAGGAAAATAAACAATACCATGTTACCTTTTCTTTTACCATTGCATAACCAATACCCATAGCATATGTGACTACCTTTGTATTTGAAGCTTTCATATTATCAGAGTTCATCTTTTTAGGCTGGAGTTTTCTGGAGGATTAATACTGGAATTTCCTGTACCTTATGAACTTCTTTATTCTATGCTTGTTTTTGAATTTCTTCCTTTGTGTCTGGTTCTGCAAGGTTGTAAGGTGAACATGATGGTCTTTGAGGATAAGATGTGAGTCTGGAAAAGAGTCCTGAAAGAGGCTCTTTGACCCTCCCCCATGCTAAAGGTGTTGCATATCCTTATGCAAAAAGATCTGACACATTGTATCATAATGAAAGAAAATTGATAAGAGAAGAGAAATCAAGTCATATTTTAAAAGTACATGTGTCACCTAGCATATGATCTCATGCCTTATTTGTTTGTTAAAATGAGATTGCCTTGCTTCTGATAACTTATTGACAAGCACAACATTCAACAGTGAAAACAGAGAGGTTTTTGTATTTTTCCATAGGAACAAACCCAACCTAACTTGCTTTAGAGATTTACTATCATTAGATGTTATGGATAAATTTCACAGTATAAGTAGATTAGACTCCCTAGTTAGGATCCCACTCTTAAGAAGTTTCCTTCTTAGGTAATGTATGATTTAGATGTCATACCGATAAATTTGACTTAGGGTAATTCGCAAATGGGCATTTGCTTGTAGTATTCATTTTGTTTGTTAATCTGGAGTTTGTATATTATAAATGTCAACAGTGTCATTTTGCTTGTAGTATTCATTTTTAAATGAGAAAAGTGAAATTTTCAATCAAAGAAGTATATATGAGACATTTCTCAAACCAGAACCCACTATTAGTAAGCCTGTTTAGTACTCTGGTGGGTTAGTTGTGATATTTAGTGAGAGACATACCTTCCCTAGGAAAAATGCCCCATTACCAACAGGCTTGTTTAGTACCCTGATGGGTTTGCCTAGTCATACCATAGACCGGTACCCGCTACCAGCAGACCTGTTCAGTATCCCGACGCCTTAGTCTCTTAAACCCTTTTTCTATCAAAGGCTTCTTGTCCATAGTCACCTATTTTAGTTTTTATTAAAGAGTGCTTTTGCATATGTGACAGGGGGAGGCTCATTTGAAAACCCTTTTACAGTATGGGATGGTATTGGGTTAGAAGATATACTCTCTTATTTGAATGTCTTTAAAGATTTGTTTGAAGGAAAAATAAACTCATGTATGTATGTTATTTATTTAGAATATTCCAAATGTATGGTGTTTTTGAGTTTGTCCATAAGAGAATGACCTAAAGTTACCTTAGGGTATTGATGCATCCTTTTCCATAAAAGTTTCCAAGTGTGCCCATGATAGAGAGTGTTCATATACTCATATGCTACTCTTTAGTAAAGATAATCCAATGATTATTGTTGAATACTAGTTAGGGTGAAATAGTTACTTGTAGGCTAATATTTTTAATCACTTTAATCATGCTTAAACACTGATGTTGTTTGTAATGGAATTTTGATGAAGGCAACCTCTAAACTTTAAATTAGATTAAACATGGTTCTTTAAACAACATAGGCAAAAGAAACTATATCTTCATTGTCAAGAAACAAAACCAAAAGAAATTAAAATAATTCCTTGTTAAGAAACAGAGCCAAAATAAATTAAAATTATTCCTTGTCAAGCAACATAACCAAAAGAAATTACAATACTTCCCTGTCAAGCAACAGAACTAAAAGAAATTATTGCTTCATGAAATATGCCATTTGATGTTGCAGTCAGCTCCTTGGTTCCAGATTAAGTGGTTACTGCAAGGCTTCATACTTCATATTAATCAACATTAGATATTTGAAATAGGCAAAACATTCTTTGTCAATTAGATGGCATGTCCTGATATTACTGTATAAGGATAGACTTCTGGTTCCAAACTAGCACATGACTACTAGTACCAGACCAGAACAAAATTTATGGTACTGAACTAGAACAGAGTATTTTTTATGCTTACAAACTGATGTTTTAGCAAGTTCGTGAAAGATCAAATAAATTACAGAAATCTACTAACAAAAATAAAATGCGAAAGTAAAACAAAGGAGGTGAGAATCCATTGTTACCTTCAGCTTATTAACAAAACATAGTCCACACACCTATGTACAAAATTTTTAAAAATCAATCAATCAATCAATGTGGATTAGTAGGAATATCTCCTTCCTTACTGATCACATACATCTCTGAATTTTGTAGCACACGTGTCAGAAATTCCTCTTTTGACAGGGGTTTGTTATAAATTTTCAACCGGTGGCCATTCATGAGTAGGGGTGTCTGATGTTCATCAATTGTCTTTATCTTGATTGAACCATTATCATAGATGTTGGCATGTTTTACAAGCAGCATATGCTTTTCATTGATGGCAAGTACAACAATGAAGATGGCATGAGTACAGGAAGAATGTAACAAATGGGCACCAGAAGTATTTTGGGAAGACACTGCAGAGCAAGCTCAATAAGATCAGAAGAGATAGTGCAGAGGATGGTTGGCTGCTTTACAGGCAGTATGTGCTTATCATTGATGGCACGATCAGAGTATGCAGCAAAGGAAAAACAAGGACAAAGTAAGCTCAGGAGGAATTAGTGCGGAGTCAAATGTTGTGCGTAGGTGTGCACCAGGGATGAGGTTAACTCATTGCTAAAGATAAAGAGAGATAGCATACTCAGGATCTCAGGTGGATCAAAGGTCGAGGCCCTTGACACTTAGAAATTATTCCAAGTAAAGAGGATGAGTAAGCTCAGGAGGAGAATCGTCAGTGATCGTTGGATCTCTTTCAAAATTCTCGAAAGAAGGAGGACCGTCAAATCTGTTTGTAGACAAGAAGAACGCACAGAAGAGGAGGATAGATCTTAGGTGTTAGATATGACCATCATTGGATCAGGGAGAACCTACACGTTCATTAAAGTGTAAGAAGAGGTGAAATGCAAAATGCCGAATTATATCGGTCTGACTCCATTTCAGAGTTTCATAGATCGGACTTGAAGGTGTCGAGAACTTACACGGCGAAGTGGCGAAATCGCGAAGTGACGAAATTGCGAGAAGATCTGGGCCGTAGGATCTGGGGTAACTACGAAGGACCAATAGCTGTTAGATATGGTGAAGCTGCAAGGAGGATAGGACAGTCGTGGTCCGTTGGATCAAGAGGATGCGTGGCAAAAAATCAGAGTACCACAAAGACTTCATTTCAGAGTTTCACAAGTCAGGAAATTCAAAGGAAAGAGGCTCAAACTCGCGATATGCGAATTCATGAAAAGATCTTGATCATCAGATCACCAAGGAATGTGGACTGTTGATCAAGCATGAAGAAGGCCTGTGATGTGTTGAAATCATGACAAGATCTGAACCATTGGGTCCATAGGACACGTGGCAAAATATCGTCATGTCATTGACTGGAAAGTGAAAGGAACGGGGTTTGATCTTAGTTTTCAGATCGAGGTTTGATCTTAGCCATCGGATCGAGGTTTGGTCTTGAAAATATTAGCCATTAGATTGAGGTTTGATCTTGACCATTGATCTAAGCTCCATCTCAAAGCTTCGCCTATTGCAACTTGGAGTGACGAGACCCTCCATCACAGGAATCGCGAGATGCGAATTCACGATAAGATCTGGACTGTCAATTCATCGAGAATGTGAACCGTCAATCTGAGCTCCATCTTGGAGCTTCACCTATTGCGACTTGGAGTGACAAGAACCTCCATCACAGGAATTGTGAGATACAAATTCACGATAAGATCTGGACCGTCAATTCACCAAGAATGTGGGTCGTCAATTTGAGCTCCATCTCAGAGCTTTGCCTATCGCAACTTCGAGTGATGAGAACCTCCATCACTGGAACAACGAGATGCGAGATCATGAAAAGATATGGACCGTTGATTCATCGAGATCGTGGACCATTGATCAAGGTCGATGAAAATCATGAGTTTGCAGCGCCTTTTAGCACATCCTATGGTCACCGCATGTGGTCACGTGGAAGAAGGACCTAGTGCAGATGAGCTCCACCTTGGAATTTCGGGGATCACGTCTGGGAGTGTCGAGACACTAGATCATATGAATGCCAAAATACTGAAAAGGTGAATTGTCGGTGTAACCGGTGGTCATCGCCTGTGGTCACGTAGAGGAGGGAGCTAGAGCAGCCAAGCTCCTTTTTGGAGCTCGTGACATGGAGACTCAAGATGTCTCATCACAGAATCTCCGAATTGAGAAAGTATGAAATGGGTAAATAATGACAATACCCTTCACAGTTAATCCAATGATGGAGGTGAACATGAGCATGATCGGAGGGCTAATGTTGCTCCTCATAGTGTAACTGCTAGAAACCATTGATAGTTTCTGCCAGAAGATTCGAAGATACTTCGGTGTGACTACCAGAGGAGTTGAAGAGTCTCTGTGGGAATATTTCAATGGGATGAAGATTGGTCATAGGGGCGATTGACAACTAGAAGAGGGTTGGAGCCTATAACTGAAACAGAGAGGGTGAGATCGACTGTAACAGAGAAGATGAAGAGTCTCAACTGCCAGAGAGAAAAAGGAATTTTGGCATAACACCCAGTGATGTTGGACACATGGTGGGAACCACCAGAGAATCTGAAGAGTTTTGATGATCAGGCAGATCACTCGAGAGGTGGAGGATATCGGCGTGGTGTGAGTATGTAGAGGTATTGCGCATATTTCCTGCACAAGGTGCACAGAAGCTATAAGTACATGGTACAGAGAAGAGGTGTGTTTGTTGTTGCTGTTGGAGTTGCGATGGTTATTGTTGTTGTGAGTGATCGAGGTGTAAAGAAGGTGGTGGAGTGCAACAGCTGAAATGCATAGAAGACAAAAGGTCCATTGAAGAGGAATGGCGCACAAAGAATAAAAAGCAGAAGAACAGATAGCACAAGTCCTGTGGGTAGGAAGGCAGTGAGGCAGACAGAGCAACGAAATGTAGTAGAACAATGATGAGTCTGGTAAGATGTTGTTGAACATGATATCATTGTAATAAGTTTCAGTAATTCATATTGATAATCCAGGGTGGTAGGGAGGTGCTAGGG
>JZKD02S2069566.1:185944-196998 GCA_000966675.3 Picea glauca | reverse complement strand
AGTTCAGATGAAAGCAGCCTGCGGGAATGAAGATTCTCGCAGGAAAGTATATATGCAGCCTGCGAACTTTTCCCAAAATATGATTTTGAGAAAATGACAAGTGTAACCTTCTTTTGGAAATTGTTCTTCATGAAGAGTTTGATCTTCCATTATCATGACATGATCATAATATCATCTCGATAACCAAAAATGTGGATAACAGAGATGGAGAAGTTTCAAGCCTTGTATAATCAGAATCTATCAAGTATCAAACCCTCAGAAGGATTAGCCACCATCCTGAATCAGCAAAGGAATCCAAAGTTGAATCCTCAGTTGCATGTCTCTCGACTTAATTTGACTTATTTCTAGTTGGTGCTAGAGAAACCAGGGAGTTGGTGCTTCCTTCTAGTTGGTGCTAGAGAAACCAGGGAGTTGGTGCTTCCTTCTAGTTGGCGCTAGAGAAACCAGGGAGTTGGTGCTTCCTTCTAGTGGGTGCTAGAGAAAACAGAGAGTTGGTGCTCTCAAAAAGTTGCATCTTGCAAAACAGAGGTTGTAGCCTCACAATGAGTTGGACCTCATATGTATGATAATGTAAAGAATGTAAATATTACTTATCATATAAAGAAAAAAAGGTTTTTACCCTTTATGGGTTTCCTCGGGAAATATTTGTCTCTGTATATCTCATATGTATGAATGATGTTGAATGTTACAATGCTTACTTCCCTGCATTACTATGATTATCATTGAGATTTCTGTAATGAGTTTTAAATAGGCATAATTGTTTAAGCACAGGAACAACTGATTCATCCCCCCCCCCTCTCAGTTTTCCAACAATTGGTATCAGAGAAGTCATCTCCTTGGTTCCAGATTAAGTGGTTACTGCAAGGCTTCATACTTCATATTAATTGACATTAGATATTTGAAATAGGCAAAACATTCTTTTTTCAATTAGATGGTATGTCCTGATAGTACTGTATAAGGATAGACTTCCGGTACCAGACTAGCACATGACTACTAGTACCAGAACAGAACAAAATTTATGGTACCGAACCAGGACAGAGTATTGTTGATGCTTACAAACTGATGTTTTAGCAAGTTTGTGAAATATCAAATAAATTATAGAAATATACTAACAAAAATAAAATGTGAAAGTAAAACAAAGGAGGTAAGAATCCATTGTTACCTTCAGCTTATTAACAAAACATAGTCCACACACCTATGTACAAAATTTTTAAAAATAAATCAATCAATCAATGTGAATCAGTAGGAATATCTCCTTCCTTACTGATCACCTACATCTCTGAATTTTGTAGCACACGTGTCAAAAATTCCTCTTTGGATAGGGGTTTGTTATAAATTCTCAATCGGTGCCCATTCACGAGTAGGGGTGTCTGATGTTCATCAATTGTCTTTATCCTGATTGAACCATTATCATAGATAGTGTCAATATCGTAAGGTCCCAACCAACGAGTAGTTAAGTTACCTTTGAAGTTCTTGAACCTGTTGTCATACAACAAGGCCCAATCTCCTAGTTGAAATTTTTCCTTTTTGAGGTACTTGTCATGTCATTTTCTTCTCTGCTCTTGAATAAGGGTGGTTCTTTGAAGTGATTCCTGCCTGACTTCATCCATCTCATTAAGCTGCAAGAGTATTTGTTGTTGGGCTTCATCCAAGTTCATGCCAACTTGTACAACAGTCCTGAAGGTTTTGATCTGGACTTCTATGGGGAGAAGCACCTGCTTCCCGTACTCCAACTCATAAGGTGTGTGTGTTTTTGTATTCCTCCAGGTGATTCTATAAACCCATAAGGCTTCTAGTAATCTATCAGCCCAATCCTTGTGGTGTAGTTGTACTGTTTTAGTAAGAATGGACTCAATTACTTTGTTGGTAGATTCTACTTGCCCATTCGCCTGTGGATGATAAGGTGTATATTTCATGTGCTTGATTTGGTACTGTTCTATAACAACTTTGACTAGATTAGAGGTAAATTGAGTCCCCTGATCAGTCACAATTTCTCGAGGTACACCAAATCTAGTAAAAATGTCATTAAAAAGGAAATCTACCACTGATTGTTCACTTGCAGCTGGTAGAGATTTTTCTTCAACCCACTTAGTCACATAGTCAGTACATACAAGTATGTACTTTTTCTTTTTAGATGTAGGATTTATGGGCCCTACAAAATAATGCCCATTTTTTGAAAGGTTCAATGACTACTTGGGCTTGAAGTGGCATTTGGTCTCATGCAGTAAGCTTAACCATTCGTTGGCATTCATCACAATTGGATACATAAGTTCTAGCATCCTTGAAAATATTAGGCCAATAATAACCAGATTGCATAACTTTATAGGCATTCCTTTTGTCAACAAAATGGCCTCGACAAGGACCATCACGGAAGGCTTGCAGAATATCATGGATCTCATCTTCCCTTACACATCTTTTGATTACCAAATCTTGTCTTGCTTTATAAAGACAATCATCATGCCACATATAGTTTGCACTTAGCTGAATTACTTTTTGTTTTTCTCTAGGATACAATTTCTTAGGCATGTTCCATGTCACAAGATAGTTAGCTACATATTCATACCAAGGAGTAAATGTAGAAACAACAAACAAATTTTCATCAGGGAAGTTATCATCTGCTGGTGCATTATCTCCCAGATGAATCATTCTAGATAAGAAATCAGCCACAAGATTATCCTTACCAGGTCTATCAATAATATTGATATTAAACTCTTGTAATAATAACAACCATCGTGTAAATCTAGGGTTTGTTACAGGTTTTTTCATTAAGAATTTGATGGTTGAATGAACAGTGTGTACAAAAGCTTGATATCCTGTAATATAGTGTCTAAATTTATTGATAACATGGACTATAGCTAACAATTCTTTTTTTGTGACCGTATAATTAACTTCTACTAGGGAAAGGTTTTTACTAACAAAGTAAATAGTAGAAGGCATTTGATTTTCCCTTTGTCCAAGAAATTCCCCTAGGGTTGTGTCTGAGGCATCGATACAGATATGAAAAAGAAGGGACCAATTTGGTCCTCTTAATATAGGGGTACTTGACAATTTCTGTTTTAGAATCTCAAAAGATACTTGGCATTCATCATTCCAATTAAATTCAGCTTCTTTAGATAATAACTTGAATAAAGGGGTAGCTAAGCTTGTAAAATTCAGAATGAATCTTCTATAGTAGCCAGCATGCCCTAAAAAGTTGCGAACTTCCTTTTGTGAGGAAGGTATTATGATTTGTGTGATAATGTGAATCTTTGTGGGATCAACTCTCATTCCAAAACCAAAAATGTGATGTCCCAAAACAATACCTTCAGTGAGCATCATCTTTGAATTTTCATTACTTAGGGAAATACTAGTTTCCCTACACCTAATCAAGACTTTTTCTAGACTGGTCAAAGCTTCCTGGAAGTCATCTCCATGGACTATAAAGTCATCCCTGTAGATTTCCACACAATCATTGGTCAAGTCAGAGAAAATGGCCAGGACAACTCTTTGGAAAGTGGTTGGGGCATTGAAAATTTCAAAAGGAAGAACCCTATAAGCATATGTTCCCCATGGGTAGGTGAAAGTGGTCTTTTCCTGGTCTTCGGGTACTATTTGTATTTGGTTATAACCACTAAACCCATCTAGGAACGAGAAATACTTCTTTCTGGACAAGCTATCCAACACCTGATCAATAAATGGTAAGGAAAAATAATCCCTATTGGTGGCCTTGTTCAACTCCCTAAAGTATACACATATTCTCCACTTACTATTTTTCTTGGGAACTATGACAAGTGGAGACACCCATTGACTATCTGAAATGGGGTATATGAGATTGGATTGAAGGAGTTTTTGCAATTCCTTCTCTGAGGCTGTCTAACTGGTCTGATTTGTTCATTAGTGTAGATATGATGTGTGCATGTGTCAAGGTGAATGCCTTTAATGTCTACATAATCCCATGAAAAGGCATCAAATTGTCTCTGTATCATTTCAATTACTTGCGTCTTTTTTTTGGTTCCAAACTAGAGTTGATATACAAAGATTCTCCTGGACTAATATCAACAAGTTCAGTACTTTCTTACTTATCTAAGGAAGATGAATATAAGGTATATAATTGGGTGATATCTGGATGCCAAGTTTGTTGAAATTCAGAACTGAAAATATGTGACAATTCTACAAAAGACCTAGGATATTCAATGCAGTTCATATCAGCCAAAAATAAACTTAAGATTTGTTCATATGATTGTTCTTGCATTAATTTTACTTGTTCAAGTGTTAACAGGGGTCTGATGCAATCTTCCTCTCCATAAGGGTTTTCTAGCCAAACATGTATTTCTTGTGTCAGTTGGGCAAGAGGGAAGAGGACAAGCTTTTGGCTATGTGTGCCATTGGATATAGTCATCTCACCAGACCAATAACTGATAAAGTCATCTGTTGTAGGCGGCCAAGAACCATAGGGTGTCCTGGTTTGGAGGATGATATAGAATATATGACTAAAAAGTCTACTGGATACTCCCAAGAAGCTAGTGTGACTATGACATCATCTAAACTTCCTGCAGGGCTAATGACTGAATTATCTGTGAACTCTATCATGTTTTGAGTTGGCCTTAACTGATTGATTTGGAGCTTTTGCATAGTGTCAAAAGGAATTACATTAATTGTTGCACCCAAATCAATGAGTCTGTTCGGTAAGGAAATACCATTAATTTCAACAGTGACTATTGGGTTCCTAAGGTCATTATATTTATATGGCATTTTAGAAATAAATTCAGATAATTGTCCTACCACCTGAACAAGGGGATGTTCCTTCTTATTCCTTCCTGGTTTCTTAAGTAAAATATCCATTATGATTTTGTCATATATGGGGATATCCCTAATGGCTTGCAGCAGAGGTATTTTTACACATACATTTCGTAATTCATCCTTTATATCTTTGTGTAAGGGTGGCTCAGGTTTCTTCTCTAATAGTCTTTCAGGGTAGGGTAGGAGATTAACTTGTCGAGGCACTCCTACGAACTGAGAATTGGGTGGAATATGAGGGGAAGTCTCTCCTTCTACAGGGGTGGTTTGAGTATTTTCTTGTTCAGAATGATTATCATTTTTTTCTTGAATTATTACTCCAGAATTTGATTGATTTACAATTTTTCTAGATCTTAGTTGAATTTCATAGGTTGGAAAGGTTTGGGCTTATGCATTCTGTATAGGGTGGGTGGGTCAATTATTGGGGTTAGGAATTGCCTGGGTAGGAATTGTTGTTGGTCTAGGAGGGTTATGGGCAGCTTGGATTCATGGTTGTTGATTGGCATTTATAGTTACTTGTTGGTGGTGGTTAGGGTTCAAGGGTACTATGAATTACTGTTGTACCAGAGGTGGAGTTAAATCCTGTATTTGAGGTGGGTTAAATCCAGGTTGTAATTGGGAAATATCTGTAGGATACTGTGGATATGTCGGGTAAGAGGGATTCCCATACACAGGTCCCCTCCAACCTTGGTGCCAAGGTTTAGTTTGAGCTTGCTAAGGTGTCCATTAGGAATAGGGCATTGGAGGAGGACCCCATTGTTGTTGTTGATATTGTGTATTAGGGTCATAAAATGCATTGGGGTTCTGTGCTCTCCAAGGCCTCCCAGAAGGATACAATTGTTCTTGTGAGACTCCTCCTCCCCTATAAATGGCTTGTAGCGCAAGCAAAGTTGGACATTCAAATGTGGGGTGCTCTAGTGTACACAAGCCATAGAAATCTATGAAATTTAATGGGAACTCTTTCTCAAGGTGCTTCTTTCTACATTTAGGACAAAATATTACAAAAACAACATCTTATTCTTTCTTCTTTTTCAGTTTTAGGGTATCTAACTAGTTAGTGATTGTGCTCAAGATGTTTGTTTTAAATTTTTCTAGTAAGTTTCCTAACTCAATTCTGGTGACAGTCCCTGGGTTTTGTATTAAATTTATGCTAAAAGGATATCTTGGTCCTTTTCCTATTTTATCTTGTCCTCTTGAGTATCTCCTATAGTAATTTGCAATTTCTGCAAATGGATTTTGGTGCACATCTTTTGAACTTAACAAATTTAACACTTATATGCAGTCATCTCTAAGACCTTTCAAAAATATTGTTCTTACTACACCTGGGTCTATGGTGAATAATTTTGATTTCTGATAGTTGTATAAGAACCTTTCTAAGTAGCTTTCAGGGCTTTCATCTTCGGTTTGTTGCATTTTGAAATTGTCATTTTTAGCATTACCCTTACAATAGTCTTGATATTTCCATAAAAATGTGTCTTTCATCTGATCCCATGACAGAATTGTATTTTTTCCTAAGCTCATGAACCATCTCAAGGCTGAGTCCTTTAATGTGGCTAGAAAGAGATTAAGTTTTTGGGCATCATCTGAATAGTTATAGCTTTTAAATAATATGTCAAACTCGAATAAAAATAAATCTGGATCTTTAGTTGACATACCTCTCAAAGTGGGTAACGATGACAGTGGGATGTTCTTCATGCTGATGTTTTTGGAAATATCCAAGATTGGAAACCCGAATGTCTTAGTCTCAGTGGCTGCATTTTCATTCCCTTCTTCTTTTGCCATTTCACTAGGTATCCCTCCTCCACTAATAGATGGTTCAGAGACTGGATTTTGTGTGTCTTCTAAATGTTCAGTTCCTTTAGCAGATTCACGTTCTATCTGCCCCAATACTGATTCTTCAGTTCTAGGTCCTTCTTCTGGAGCCTCACTGGCTTCCCTTGAACTTCCTCCTGGTGGAGTTTTTCCTGCACCAATGTCAGTTGAATTAGTTTGGGGATTTGTTTTCAAGTCTTTAGAGCTTATAAATCTACCCTTATTATTTCTATATCTATGCATAAAATAAAAATTTGATACTTAACTCAAAAATCCAAATTCTGTATAGAAGGTAAGAAGGCAACCTGGCTTTGAATAACCCCACTATAGTGTACATGTGTCTCTTCACTCGCGTCTTAAACATTTTATCCTCCTCCCTCAAGTATCCCTTAAAATCATTAAAAAATAAATAAAAATAAAAACTATGCAAGCAATCTAAGGTAAAATTACTTCCTACCATTTCCAACTCCCCGACAACAGTGCCAAAATGTTGTGCTTCTTATATGATTAGTATAATTCACTCATTAATTATCAATATGGGATTCATAATCAATAGAGTTACAAGACACCAGCAAGAGAGGTAATTCTAATTTCATGAGTATAGAACTAATCTAGATTATGCATGCTATCAAACTGAAACACACTTTGGTTGTCTTTCACAGAGAGGCTATTTACTCCATTGTGGCACATGAAAGTATGAGATGGAGTTATTTGACAAATCAACTCTGTTATTTGACCCAAAAATCTAACTATGCTATCACACTTTGAAAAGGAAATCACACATCAATCATCAAGGCATATCATGGGTAGTTCAGTAGCCAGTATATTGGATATGTTCTGGCTCACTAGTTCTTTTCGAATTATGCTTGACTATTGCTGCCAACATCTATGTTCACTAAGAGAAATCAAATCTATAAGAATAGAAACAAGGCATATGCGAAAAACAAAGTAAGTAAAGATCTTAAGCAATTTTATGAACTATGCTACTAACATATGAAACTGTCAGAGATGATGAACTAAATTGAGAAATCAAAGCTACAGGTAATCTAACAATTATACTACTGAAATCAAATGCTAATACTAATCTACAAGGATGATGACCTCTATTGGGCGATGGGCCCTTGCTGCTTCAACAGGTCAATGGTTGGAGTCTACAGTAAGTTGGTATTCAATCAACACATCACTCTTACTCAGATATTAAAACATGAAATTAGACTATACTAATAACTAAACTCACATTTATTCATAAATGATCAAGATATGGAAATAAATGACATTCTTCTATTAAACTTCAAACTCAAGATATGTTCTACAATATGCAACGCTGCTTCACAAGTTGTGTTATGTTATCTCTCTACATCTCCCACCATCCTTGCCATGACCATTTAAACAGTCTCAGTCATGAAACACAAGGAGGTGAAATATTTAGCAGATCAACAATTGTGAAATTTATACATTCGGTTACATATTTTAAGCTTCATCCTCATGACATGAAGTGTATGAGGATGAAGCAATTATCAAAGTAGCTTAACATATTCTTGCTAGACACTTTGATGATCTAATAAACGTTCAACACTTTTCTTAGGCACAATCTGGTGTTAAACTTGGCATACTTTGTTTCTTGTATTGGTACCGGATCATGACAGGTGAGATGGGGTAGATAGTACCGGATCCAAATAGCACGCAATTGGTTGGTACCAGACTAAAACAGTCTGTGGACGTTGGTACCAGATCACGACAATGAATGATCTACGGGTACTGGATCTGAATGGAAGGTGCTCTTGGTATTGGATTCAGACAGTGGGTGTTTTGGCACATAAGTACTGGATGGCTTGGCTAGCATAGAAGTGTCATACTTGTCCAAAGGTCAAAGGATACATATGGCAATTTAAACATTAGTGCATGAAATATTTAATCTCCTAGCTTAATAAACCACAAAATGCATGAATTCAAGTATACTTTACCTCATGACCTTATAAGTGACTGGAGATCATGTTCTTTGTCATTTATCCAAGCTTAGGTAGGCCAAAAGGGTATAAATAAGGAGTATAATATGGTAATGGGGATGTCAATTTAGAGGCTCAACATCTACCCAAAACATCGAGATTTATTATTTTTTTGAGCCAATTAAACATGTACCTGGGTTTCTAACTAGCAAGGAGAGTATGTACGCGAGCTATCTGTTGGCAACCAATCCGCATTTTTCTATTGTCTTATAAGTTGCCTACACCAATGTTTTGCAAACATCAATTTTTCGTCACAATTATCAAATAAACAACACTTTCGTTTTTGCGACATTTGCACATTTACCTTCGTTTTGTTTTCACAACTGTAAGCGTGAAAACTTAGTCTTTCGAAGTCGCATTAAAATCATTATTTGAACTGTCATTATTCTTCTTGTCAATATGCCCACTGCGCTTACATTTCACTTATCATTATGCAGCTAGCAAAACTTTCAAACTATACTGATTGGACATTCTTGGATTGATTGTGTGACTTGGTTTCATTCAGTTTGTAATGCATAAACATTTGTATTTGCATGTTATTTGACCTACTTGACCATTGGTTTCATGAAAATACATAGGTGTTATGGTTAAATCTTTCATATATATCTTTTAATATGATACCTACGTTCGTATTTTCATAACTATTGGCATGTTGATTATATGAGTTGATACATTGGCGCATGGTTAAACATTTGGTATTGTTTTCAAATTATATGTTGATGGTTTAAAAATTTGGCATAACGTTGATTGTGTGCATTGGTTTATACACTTACTATCAGTTTCATTGGTCGGCCAAGTGACGTGATTGTTGAACTATGCTATAATGGGTAGAATAGCTATAAGTCGGTGGTTGTACTTTGGCAATAACTATTATGCATGTCATTAGCAATTGATTATAGACTACTTTAGCTATCATAGTCTTTTGCAGAATGATGTGATTTAATTAATATGATCCATGTCTGATTTATTTCAATACTTAAAAATACATAAATTACTCTATTCAGTTAATGAATGACAGATTTCTCTTCTTCATCAGTTGAATTATTTCGTATAAGTCTTTTCATACGGGTTTATCTAACTGTGAATATTTATAAATCATATGATTGTTGTGATTTTTATGTCTTGTTTGTCCTATAATCATACTTGAAGAGCACTGCAGCTATCGTTTACGAACAACTCCTTGATAATTCGGTGCGGGTTTCCTCCCTCTGATCAGCTAGCACAATCATCATACACAGGGAAAATCTGGAGCATTTCTCCAAGTCAGTTTGTGATTTATTTTCGTTAAATTCTTTAGCATACTATTAGTATTTTAGTTAGATATATTTGTAGTTTAGATTAGTGATTTGGTTTAGTTAGTTTTCATTTTATTTCTGTTCATAAAATTATAAAATCAACAAAAATATCTTTCTATGTCTTAGGGCAGAATATAAATGAATTTTTCAGATTTTATTTAATCTGTAAATTGTAGATATTGTACATTTTGTGAATAGGTTATATTTTAGTTAGTAGTTAGATAGTTAATTAGTTAGAGTTAGTATAGTAGTAGTTAGTAGATTGTATATATAGAATAGTTAGATTAGTTTAGTTTGTTTTAATAATTAGTTTTAGTTTAGTTTGTTTAATAGTTAGTTTTAGTTAGATTAGTTTATTAGTTTGTTTTGTTTATTTTTAGTTAGATTAGTTATTGTAGATTAGTTTTCTTTTTTTTGTTTTCTTAGGACCTTAGATCGGCTAACGGAGCCGCTAAACCCATCAGGGTGGTTCATCCCAAATGGCTTGGGTTATTAGACAACCCCAGACCGGTTCCACTCTTCCAGTTGATGGACGGTCAATTTCGCCCGTCAACAAATGGCGCTAGAAGGAGGGCCTGAACTTAATTAATGGCACGAGGTGATCGCAAGACTCCTCCACCACCTAATTTCTCACCTATAGTGACTAGAATCCATTCAAACAATAACATTCCCCTTCAAACAACAAATACTTCAACTAACGATCCATAGATCACAGTTGAGTCGGCAACCCCTAATCCTACAGGTGGTGACATACAAGAGATTGTTCACCAATCTCTTATAAAAAACACATAGTTCCTTAGCTCGTTTGAGGCAACCAAACTGTCTGTGGGGTCAACCTTTGGACTTCTTTGATATCAGAGAACAATTAGGTGACACTAACCTCACTGTGAATCCTTTAGATCCAATCTTAAATCCTGTTGTAGGAGGATCTGGGATACCTCCTTCACCACCTCCATCATATCCTTCCTCTTCTAGAGGAGATTCCTCTGACGAAGGAAATTTCCCTTCTCAGCCTTCCACACCCACTACCCCAATGGAAAATCAGAACAACCCTGCTAGACCCTGGCTTGATCAGGATGTTGTAGCTGTACCTGGCGCTCAACACCCTTTACCTAAGCATCCAGAGAAATGGCTTCCCAAGTTTGACCCTGACTCAAAACAGATC
>JZKD02S2069566.1:166682-185894 GCA_000966675.3 Picea glauca | reverse complement strand
TATTTATGAGTTATTGAAGTTTCCATTTTTGCTACAAAAAATGTTGCAAAATATTTCAGAGAACGACAAAAATGGTAATTCTAATGGTAACAAGGTTGTGCAAAACAAAGTTCCCTAGAAGACTTCTACTAAAAATAATCACGATCCTCAAGATAAAGGAAGCCTTCCTATAAGTAATGTAAATAATGTAAATAATGTAGATAAAGTAGCCTTAGAAACTGCGATTAAAAAGCCACAAGCTACTACCCCTAGTACTCGCAAAAATGTACCTCCATTTCTATTAACTTTCGAGATCTTTAATAGAAACATGCACAATTGTATGGTAGACTCAGGGGCGTCATCCAATGTGATTCCTTGGTCTATTTTCCAGAAGATTAACGCTGAAGTTGAACCCTCGACTTTAAAAATCATACAACTTGATCAGACAAATGTCAAAGTTATAGGCGAACTAAAGAATGTGCTTATTAGATTATCGTCTAACCCCAAGGTTCATCAAGTTATTGATATAATTGTTGTGGATATTCTAGAAGTGTATGGTCTATTTTTAAGCAGGGATTGGTCGGAACAGCTGCATGGTTATTTCGCGACAGATTGGTCCCATCTATGGCTTCCAGAAAATGGCAAGCCTAATAAAATCAAAGTAAATCGTGAGCACTACCTTAAGTTCACGGTCACTAATTTGAACGATCCCAATGAACCATATACACCTTCTACTGATTCACCTAAAGTACAAGGGATGGACACCTTCTTCGGCAATTTCATGGCCGAGGCTTCACCTATCACCAATCCAGAACAACAGTCCGAGATTGTAGCATATATGCAGCTGGCAGTTTCCATGCAACGATCCCATGTATCCGATGAAAATCAAATTTGGTCTCTTTATTTTGACGAGTCAAAGTCCAAAGAAGGAACCAAAGCAGGCTGCGTTATTATCGATCCGGCAGGTAACAAGACATTGATAGCATGTAGGTTGGAATTTGAATGTACTAACAATACTGCAGAATATGAGGCTTTACTTCAAGGTCTCGGAAAAGATTTGGATATGAATATTCAAAATTTAACCGTCTTTGGCGACTCTGAAATAGTGGTTAGACAGGTAAGAGATTCTATCCACTGTTTGTCTCTGCATCTCAAAAGCTACTAGTCTGAGGTTTGGAATTTAATGAACAAATTTTCTGCTTTCAATAAAAATTCCATTCCTAGGTTGAATAACTCTGAAGCAAATTTATTAACTAATGTAGCTTCTAAACTTCTTCCTGCAGAAGGCTTGTCCCCATACGCATTCTCCGTCGAGCTTCTTTTATGACCATCCGTCCCTGACAACATCACGATCTAGAGAGTATTTGATGACGATCAACAGATTATTAACTTTCTGCACATGGAAGAAACCTTTCAAGGAGTGGTGATAGACGAACACACACATGATGACAATTTGTGCGATTTCACGGTAATACCAGATCCGAGAACTCCTGAATCTTCATCGGATATGGTAAACTCGATCCCTAAATCTGTAATTAGATTAGAGAAGTTTTATGATTTTCAAGATAAATTTAAAAAGACAGACAATTGTAAAACCAATAGTTCCTCGTTATCTTATGAAAAAGTAAACTTAGGAACTAATGAAAATCCTCAGTGCATTAATCTAGGGTTGGGATGTTCTCAACAAGAAAAATCTTCATTTATTAAATTGTTCAAAGAATTTAAAGATGTTTTTGCATGGACGTATGATGACCTCAAAACTTTCCACCCTAATATCATATAGCATGTCATCCCTACGAAGCCCCAAACCTTACCCTTTCAACAAAAACTGAGGAAAATGCACCCCAAGCTCGAACCGACCATTCAAAAAGAATTGAATAAGCTCCTAAATGCTAAGATAATTTTTTTTGTTAGGCACATTCAATGGGTTTCCAACCTTGTCCGATTACGGAAGAAAAGTGGGGAAATTCGACTCTGCGTCGATTTTCGAAACCTTAATAGAGCGTCTAATAAAGACAAGTATCCTGTCCCACCCATGGAATATATCCTTCAATAGGTATCTGGTTTCGAGAGGCTATCCTTACTGGATGATTTCTCGGGGTACAACCAAGTCCTGATGTCTCTGCTAGACCAACTTAAAACTACCTTCTGTACTCCATGGGGCACTTATGCTTATCAAAAAATGCCTTTTGGATTGATTAATGCTGGTGCCACCTTTCAGAGAGCAATGGACATTGCTTTCTGAGGCTTAATCAATCAGTCCGTTGTAGTTTACTTAGATGATGTGACAGTATATTCTAAAAACAAAAACAATCATCTAGCTCACTTACGAGTCGTCCTACTGCGATGTCGTAAATACGACATCTCCTTGAATCCCAAAAAATCCATATTTGTAGTAGAACAGGGTAAACTCGTAGGATTCATGGTGTCTAGTGAAGGGATGATTATTTACCCCGAAAGGACTCAAGTCATCACAAAACTCCCCCCTCCTACATCCAAAAAATCTATGCAGTCTTTCTTAGGCCAGATTAACTCTGTGAGAAGATTTGTCCCTAGTTTCTCCAAAATGGTCAGGCCTTTACAGAAAATGATTAAGAAAGACACCCAATATCACTGGGGACCCCTAGAAAATCAATATTTTAATGCAATAAAGAAGGCTATAGTAGACGCTGTGTCTCTCATGAGCCCTTATTTTTCTCAAGACTTTACACTCTACACTTTTTCTTCTGACCATTCCTATGCCACCGTCCTAACCCAAAAGAATGTCGAGAACAATGAAGTACCCATTGCCTTTATGAGCTCTGCTTTCAAAGGCGCTGAACTTAATTACCCAATGGTAGATCAGCAAGCCTACGCTATTTTCAAAGTAGTTAAGCACTTCTGGTCCTATCTTTTGAAGTCAAGGACGAAAGTCATTGTCCCCTACCCAGCTGTTAGGAACCTGTTAGTGTAGAAGGAACTAGGAGAAAAGAGGGCCAACTAGGTCACCTCCTTGCAGGAGTACGATTTAGAAAACACCCCAGCTCAGATAGTGAGAGGCCAAGGGTTATGCAAGTTAGTCATGGATTCAACAACAGGACAGCAAGAACAAAGTGATACATCAAACCTAGGACCAAGCGATCAAAGTCTAATCTGTTGCGCACAAAACCCTGTTAGTCCTTGGTATGATGATATAAGATTCTGTCTTGAACATGGGTTAGCCCCCCATCACCTTGACCCCGCCAAAAGAAGAGTGTTGAGACTGAAGTCTACCTCCTTTCATCTAGTTAATGGTATCATGTTTCGTCAGAGTTTTGACGGCATACTAATGCATTGTCTTGAAAAAGACGAAGCAGAAAAAGTCTTGCTAGAGTTGCATGCAGGAGAAGCTGGTGGTCATTTTGGTGGTGACACCACTGATCATAAGGTTTTAAGAGCTGGTTATTACTGGCCCACACTTTTTAGAGACGTCCATGCCTTGTGTCGTAAATGTATCATATGTCAGAAAGCATCAGGGTGGTTACAAAAACCAGCCTTTCCTTTGCAGCCCGTTTCAGTAGATTCCTCTTTTCAGCAGCGGGGCCTTGATATCATAGGTCCAATAAACCGCCCATCCTCACAACAGCACAAGTTTATTGTAACAGCCACATATTACTTTACTCGATGGTCTGAAGTTGTTGCGTTAAGAACTATCAACACCAGTCAGGTAATTGCCTTTCTAAATTCGAATATTATCACTTGCTTCGGTATCCCTGACTATTTAGTTTTCGATAATGCTTCTTACTTTTCCTCTCTTGAAATGAGCAAGTTATCTTTGGAAAAAGGAATTAAGTTGAATTATTCTGCTAGCTATTACCCCCAGGGCAACGGATTGGCAGAATCAACAAATAAGAACTTGATCAAAATAATCAAGAGAACGGTGGTTGAAAATCACAAAAATTGGCATAATGCACTGCTAAACGCGTTGTGGGATGATAAGGTAACACCAAAAGACGCTATAGGTAACTCCCCCTTTTTTCTCTTATATGGAAGAGAAGCAATTCTGCCACCTCACGTTCTTCTTCCTTCACTTCAGTTGTCACAGAAAGCCCAAGAAGAAGATTCCCCCCCTCTGGAAAACCGAATTAACGCTTTGATGAAGCTAGAAGAGGTAAGATCCCAAGCTAAATGTAAGTTAGATCAACATCAAAAATTGGTTAAAATATGGTTCGATTCTAACTCTGCTTCTAATAGGAATTTTGAAGTAGGTGATCTCGTCTTAAAATGGGACAAACCGCACGAGGGAAAGGGAGAGCACACTAAATTTCAAAACTTATGGCTTGGACCGTTTTTAATTGCTGAAAAGTTGGGTCCCAGTTCCTTTCGATTGCAAAATCTTGAAGGGCAGCTTGACACCTATCCGATGAATGGCCAAGTCTTGAAAAGATACTTTGCTTGATGACAACCCTTGTATATCATGTACATATTTTGCTTTGTTTGCCTTTTCGTTTGTTGTTTTGTTTTTTATTTTTCTTTGAATTTATCAGTTTGTGTTTTCTTTGAAATACACACACCTGTATACTGAGCTATTCAAACAAAGACAATAGAAAATTCCTTCGCTAAATAACTGCTAAGAAAAAGGTATAAACATCAATGGTTTATTTCTGAAATTTATATCTATGTTGGAAAATTCTATTGTTTAAAAGAAGATGGTTGATTTCGATCTCTAAGTAAAGTTCGTCATGATCATCTATTATATTTTTACATTGTCCCTATTCCGTAAAGGAATGACTCAGAGGATGTCTCCTTGCCTTAGGAAGTTGTTTTTGTAAATAAAACATCTCTGGATCTAAATTAAGGACAGTTCTAAAAAATTCTGATGAGATCTGAAAAAAATATGTTAAAACATCATGATTTTCAGCGTCACCCCGCTCAAATATATATCTATAAAAAAAAAAAAAAAATTATTAATAAGAGCTGTGAGAAGTGCTTGTAAACCCGCCAGGATGTTGAACAGGTCTGCTGGTAGCGGGTAAATGCATGCATGGATCCAAGACAACTTCGTCGGGGTACTGAACAGGCCCACTGGCAGCGAAGCAATGTCGAGTATATGAAAATTTGTAAATAAGAAACCTCTTAACCTTAAAACGTCCTTTATTCTGATCCAGAACTTCTTGGCAGGATACAGATGTCAGAGTGGGTTAAATGGAAACCCTATCGAGGCTATGGATGCCTGCTAGCAGCAGTGGCTATGCCAACAGTATTGGAGATTTTATCTTTAATATCATGGCTTGCTGATCTTAAGATTGTTATCAGTTTTCTTCTTTAAAAAAAAAAACACTGCTGGAATAGTTGGTTAATCATGATGTTTATACAATTTTCTGGTTGTTATTTGTGAGTTGAAATTATCTTTGTTGTCCTAATATGAATTTGTTCCTTTTGGCAGAGATAATTGCTTCTACCAGTGTGTCTCCATTGTTGGCAGCCAATCCGCATTTTTCTATTGTCTTATAGGCTGCCTACACCAATGTTTTGCAAACATCAATTTTTTGTCGCTATTATCAAATAAACGACACTTTTGTTTTTGCGACATTTGCACATTTACCTTCGTTTTGTTTTCACGACTGTAAGCGTGAAAAATTAGTCTTTCGAAGTCGCATTAAAATCATTATTTGAACTATCATTATCCTTCTTTTCAATATGCCCATTGCGCTTACATTTCACTTATCATTATGCAGCTAGAAAAACTTTCGAACTATACTCATTGGACATTCTTGGATTGATTGTGTGACTTGGTTTCATTCAGTTTGTAATGCATTGGCATTTGGATTTGCATGTTATTTGACCTACTTGACCATTGGTTTCATGAAAATACATAGGTGTTATGGTTAAATCTTTCATATATATCTTTTAATATGATACCTACGTTCGTATTTTCATAACTATTGGCATGTTGATTATATGAGTTGATACATTGGCGCATGGTTAAACATTTGGTATTTTTTTCAAATTATATGTTGATGGTTTAAAACTTTGGCATAACGTTGATTGTGCGCATTGGTTTATACACTTACTATCGGTTTCATTGGTCGGCCAAGTGACGTGATTGTTGAACTATGATATAATGGGTAGAACATCTATAAGTCGACGGTTGTACTTTGGCAATAACTATTATGCATGTCATTAGCAATTAATTATAGACTACTTTAGCTATCATAGTATTTTGCAGAATGATGTGATTTAATTAATATGATCCATGTCTGATTTCTTTCAATACTTAAAAATACAACAATTACTCTATTCAGTTAATGAATGACAAATTTCTCTTCTTCATCAGTTGAATTGTTTCGTATAAGTCTTTGCAGACGGGTTTATCTAACTGTGAAGATTTATAAATCATATGATTGTTGTGATTTTTATGTCTTGTTTGTCCTGTAATCATACTTGAAGAGCATTGCAGCTATCGTTTACGAACAACTCCTTGATAATTTGGTGTGGGTTTCCTCCCTCCAATCAGCTAGCACAATCATCATACATAGGGAAAATCTGGAGCATTTCTCCAGGTCAGTTTGTGATTTATTTTCGTTAAATTCTTTAGCATACTATTAGTATTTTAGTTAGATATATTTGTAGTTTAGATTAGTGATTTAGTTTAGTTAGTTTTCGTTTTATTTTTGTTCATAAAATTATAAAATCAATAAAAATATCTTTCTCTGTCTTAGGGCAGAATATAAATGAATTTTTCAGATTTTATTTAATCTGTAAATTGTAGATATTGTACATTTTGTGAATAAGTTATATTTTAGTTAGTAGTTATATAGTTAATTAGTTAGAGTTAGTATAGTAGTAGTTAGTAGATTGTATATATAGAATAGTTAGATTAGTTTAGTTTGTTTTAATAATTAGTTTTAGTTTAGTTTGTTTAATAGTTAGTTTTAGCTAGATTAGTTTATTAGTTTGTTTTGTTTATTTTTAGTTAGATTAGTTATTGTAGATTAGTTTTCTTTTTTTGTTTTCTTAGGACCTTAGATCGGCTAACGGAGCCGCTAAACCCGTCAGGGTGGTTCATCCCAAACGGCTTGGGTTATTAGACAACCCTGGATCGGTTCCACTCTTCCAGTTGACGGACGATTGATTTCTCTCATCAACACTACCTTAAGGAGAGTCACATACATCTATAAAAATGGGATTTTTAAGACGTTTTTAAGGAGGAAAAGGGGGATTTTTCTCTTGCAAACAGGGAAAGGGATGTAACTGATGCCAATGATTCATCATGAGAATATGTGGTGTCAAATGATGCTATAACAAGTATAAAGGGAAGTCATGTATGTCAAATGGCCTATCGGTTTCAAAAAAAGGATCAATATTTTAACTAAACTTTTGGTACAAGTGCAAGAGGAATGCTTTCAATATTGTGAGAGAAAACCAAGTCAGAGACCTAGTAACGGTTGGCATGGTAAAGAATGTAAATCAACACAAAAAATACTATTAATCACATGTTTCATGGATGAATACAAATACTTCTACATAAATAAAGAGTTTCTTTAATAAAACAAGCAGAGTTGACTGACACCTTCACATGCCATCCAAAAATTATGGAAATAGTTGCATTATATAAATAAGTTGATATAAATAAGGAATAATTATGGAATATGTACAACTGCAATTTATAAGAAATCCATTAAGGAAAGTGATTCCAAGATGGATTTATCAGGAAAAGAAACAAATTTTGCTTCAAAAAATGATATGGAGGTGGGAATTAAGTATCATTCCAATGGAAATGCACCTAATATTCATGGTTTAAAAAAAAAAAGTGGTCAAATGAGGATGTCCACATCTATGTGCACTTCTCAAGGATATCTCGAAATAAATCTTGATACCCTAAACAAATTTTGTTGTAACTCTGAAGTGAAGGTTAATGTAAAAAAAAAAAACTTAATTGTATTAGGTACTTGCGATAAGATTATAACCATCACATTGAATGAAGACAAATTGCAGGTAGTTCCTTCTTACAAGAACGTAGGCTTGAATTTGATTGTAGTTGTAACTAGAACACTTGTAAGGAGAAACAAGTAATAGGGGACATGAAGGCTCTATATTCAATGCATAATAAATGAAGAAAAATCTACCAATGGAGTTGGAAATTGAGGATGTTTCTCTTCAAAACATTAGTGTAAACAATAATTTCTAATGGTTGTAATGTTTGGACTCGAGACCTCTCCAAACAATCTTACAAGTATAGGAATATTGCAAGAAATTGGAAACAAGATAGAGGGTGAATCCATGAAGGTATGTCCTATTTTTTAGTGAACTGTGACGATGAAAATTCGACATTTTACGTATTTTTTAAATTGAAGCCATCAAAAACTCATATATAGCATGTGGATTTTGTAATTTGCAGGGAATTGTGATATCGTTTTAACTGTATTCTTTAAAAAAATATTAGTGTCATTTAATGTGTTAAATTTACATTTAATTATATGTTTGTCCTTGCAAATTTGTGGAAAAGTTAACCATTGACTTTTGTTCCTAACAACTAATTAAGTGTTCAATGTTTAGTTTTCAAAAAATATATACAGGCACAATCTACACAGAACATAATGTAACCCACTTTTTTTTGTGAAAATTATATTTATTATTATTATTATTTAACGCTGACAAATTAATTTTTAAATTGCATTTTACACACCTTTGTATTCCCAACAATTTTTGAATTGAAGTATAAATCTTAGAAGAAAATAAATTAAACATATCATATGAAACTAAAACTATGAAAATGATATGTTATTGGATAGAGGATTCAATGAAAAATCTACTAGCATCAAGTTTTCTACCCTCCATGGAAGAGATGAAGGGGTTTCACCTCCTGGAAGTTGCAACTCCATGGAAACCTGCAAAAATGAGGAAGGATTATAGACTTTTAATCCCTCGATTGAGGTTTATAATTTGATCAAAGATTTTAAAATGCCTTGATCGAGGGATTGTAAAATCCCTAGATTGAAGTATTTTTTTTACTTAAAGTCCTCAATCATGTTTTTAAACTCTTGATTGCGGGTGTGTGGAGACCATTTCTGCACCCCCTGCTTACCAAAAAGTGCAACGCAGCTTCATGGATCCACCCTAGAAATGGTCCTTAGTAGAGGAACTAAGTGTTAAACTATCTTACTATTTGATGTTAGCATAAACATGTATGTCACTTTTAGAAGGAGCCTATAATTATGCCAATTTATAGCATATATTATTATTGGTATGAATAGATGTTAGATGTAAGAAAATATTGCATCTCAAGAACACACGGACTTTGCCAATATCTTATCACATTCATTCATAAAGGGGGGTTTAAAATTGTGAAAAATAAAGTCAATATATTGTAAGTATTGGGTGAGGAGTTGGATGAGGGGTATGGGGGGTTTACAAAAGGATTTTGGGAGGTATTTATCAATATCTAGTTAAATTAGGGGTATTCATTAATATCCCATGAAATCACATGCTATGGCACAAGATCACTGGGTGAAGACCTCGTTCTCAAGATAAGGTTTGCTATCAATATGGGAAGAGCTTGATTTAAAATTTGGGAATTGAAAAAGAAGATTTATCAATGAACCATTGGCTATTAGAGACTTCGTATAAAATATTTATCAATGAACCATTGGCTAAATCAAAATTCTATGAATGTGATATCAACTCAATGATTACCTACAGAAAACTAAGATAACTCCCAAAGAAAAATTATTTGTATAAAAATATTTACTTGTCATTTACCTAACCTAGTAATAGAAACAAGGAAAATGAACAAAAAAAATGAATGCTTACTTTGTAAATTAGAGAGATAAAGGGCATGGGACGATCCATTGTTCTATGCATAAAGAAGGCATACCTTATATAAGGTATAATTTGAATAGCTTTACTAACTTAAAAAAATACAATCATGTTAAAGATGTTTTAAAACTCTCCAAATATGAATTTTTGTCATGGTTAATTGATTAATTTTTGTCATGGTTGGTCATGGTTAATTGATTAATAAAATTATTAATAGTTATGTCACATTTAAGAGTTGATCAAAGGTGATGTTGCATTGTGACCTTCATCAAGTGTTTTTTGGAATTGCAACATTACTCATGGGTTATGTTGGATTACAACATCCAAATATGGTTATGTCCCATTGCACAAGAGATTTAGAATATGATTAATATTTATATATTGTAGTTTTGATCTTTCTTGTATTATGTTTAGTTTGTATATTCATGAATTTTTCTATATTAAGGGTTTTGTTGCATTCAAACATTAATGAAATGTGATGTCACACCGTGAAATTCATCTAGAGTTATGTTGTATTGTGGTATTCCTTTATGGTTTTTTCGAATTGCAACATTGATCTTGTTACGTTAGCTGTCATGTCGCATTGCGACATTCATTAAATGTCATGTCACATTGAAATGTTCATACATGATTTTGTCACAATGTGATGTAACATTTTCAATGCTAACTTATGTGAAATTTCTACATTCTTGAATGGTTGTGTTGTATTGCAACATACATATTCATTGCATTATGTCGAATTGTATCATCCCCCTTTCCTTTGAAACTACCTTATTGGAATATGGGTGTCAAATTAAAGGTCATCCATAGTCAACCATTCCTAAACATTACACTAAGTTAGCTATGGTTCACCATGTTGATTATTCTTAGTAATGGTTTACTATGGTTCACCATGTTGATTTCACTTAACCATGGTTTAATATGGTAATGTCACATTGTGATGTTTACCTTCATTGAATAATGTTGAATTGATACATTCATCAAAGGTTGTGTCACATTTTGATGTACATATTCATTCTCTTATGTTGAATTTCATCATTCCTAAATGTTTATGTCACATTATGGCATAACCCTAAATGAACATCACAATGTGACGTAACCGGATTTGTCACATTGCGACATTCATCGAGGGTGATGTCATATTGAATTTGGTTGATTTTTTTTGGGAATGGTTAGCCATTATTTGTTATGGTTCACTATGGTGTTTGATTTTGGTTTGTCGGGGTTAATGGATTAATAATATTATTGGTAGTTATGTCACAATGCAAATTTTATCAAATGTGATGTTGCATTGTGAAATTCATCAAGGGTTTTGTGGCATTGCAACATTACTCTTGGGTTATGTTGGATTACAACATCCGAACATGTTTATGTCACATTTTGTAACAGATTTAGAATATGATTAATATGTATATATTGTAGTTTTGATATTTCTTGTATTATGTTTAGTTTTTATATTCATGAATTTTTGTATATTAAGGGTTTTTTCACATTCAAAAGTTAATGAAATGTGATGTCACACTGTGACATTCATCAAGATTTATGTTGTATTTTATTATTCCTTTTATTTATTTATTTTTCCATATTGCAACAGTGATCTTGTTGCATTAAAAATTATGTCACATTGCGACGTTTATTAAATGGCATATCACATGGCGACGTTCATTAAATTTCATGTCATGTTCATACAATATTTTGTTACAATGTGATGTAACATTTCAATGCTAACTTATGTGAAATTTCTACATTCTTGAATGGTTGTGTTGCATTGTGACATACATATTCATTTCATTATGTTGAATTGCATCATCCCCCATTCCTATGGAAATTCCCCATTGGAATATAGGTGTCAAATTAAAGGTCATCCATAGTAAACCATTCATAAAAATCACACTAAGTTAGCTATAGTTCACCATGTTGATTATGGTTAGTAATGGTTGACTATGATTGGCAATGGTGATTGTGTTTAACCATGGTTTAATATGGTAATGTCACATTGTGATGTTTACCTTAGTTGAATAATGTAAAATTGGTACATTCCTCAATGGTTGTGTCAAATTTTGATGTACATTTCCATTATATTATGTCGAACTGCATCATTCCTAAATGTTTATGTCACATTGCGATATAACCCTAAATGAACATCACAATGTGACGTAATCATATTTTGTCACATTTGGATATTCATCAAGGGTGATGGCATATTGAATTTGGTTTACTTTTTTGAGGGCATGGTTGGCCATTGTTCATTATGGCTTGCTATGGTGTTTGATTGTGGTTGGTTGGGATTGATGGCTTGATAATATTATTAATAGTTATGTCACATTGCATATTTTATTAAAGGTGACGTTGCATTGTGACATTTATCGAGGGTTTTGTGGCATTGCAACATTACTCTTGGGTTATGTTGGATTACAACATATGCACATGGTTATCTCATAATACATAATATATTTAGAATATGATTAATATTTATATATTGTAGTTTTGATCTTTCTAGTATTATGTTTAGTTTGTATATTCATGAATTTTTCTATATTAAGGGTTTTGTCTCATTTAGACATTAATGAAATGTGAAACCATAATCCAATAGGAGGGACACAAAATCCAAAATGTCACACTGAAAAACATACCCTAAATGAGAATCACAATGTGACATGACAATTTAGGAATGATCTAATTCAACATAATACATTGAATATGTAAGTCACAATGCAAGACAACCATTGAGGAATGTAGCTATTTGACATAAGTTAGTCTTGAAAATGTTACGTCACATTGCGACGCTCATTTAGGGTTATGACACCTTCTGACATCCTTTAGGGTTATGTTTGAGTGTCATATGAATTGTGTCCCTCATATTGGAATATGGATGCAAAATTAAAGGTCATCCATAGTCAACCATTCATAAGCATCACACAAAGTTGAATATTGTTGACCATGTTGATTATGAGCATGTTCACTATGGTTGAGCATGATTGAATATGGATGACCTTTAATATGGAAACTATATTCCAATAGGATAGACACAATTCATAAACATCGCACTAAAACATAACCCTAAGGGATCTTGGAAGGTGACCTAACTCTAAATGAACATCACAATGTGATGTAATCATTTAGGAACGATGCAATTTAGCATAATACATTGAATATGTAAGTTGAAATGAGACACAACCATTTATGAATGTATTTATTTGACATAGGTTATCCTTGAAAATGTTACGCCATGTTGTGACATTCATTTAGGGTTATGTCACCTTGTGACATCCTTTATGGTTATGATTGAGTGTCATATGAATTGTGTCCCTTATATTGGAATATGGGTACAAAATTAAATTTCATCCATAGTCAACCATTCATAAGCATCACACAAAGTTGACTATTGTTAACCATGTTGATATAGAGCACATTCATTATGGATGAACTAAAATATGTCACCCATATTCCAATAGGAAGGACACAATTAATAAACATTGCACTGAAACATAACCATAAAGAAATGTCACAAGGTGAAATAACCCTAAATGAACATCACAACATGACGTAAGGGTGTGTGCACAAAGTTGGTGAATGAAAAAGTGGCAAGGGGGTCGCAAGAACACACACTCGTAGGAATGCATGTGCATTCTCAGGAATGAACACACATTCCTAAAGCTATAGATTTAGAAAATATTGAACCTCCACTCATCTTTCCACATGATTTCGTCGACATGAACACATGTTCATTCTTAAGAATGCATGCATGTTCATCTAATATAACATTTTTGATGGGCCGCAGGCCTGATTTATGCCCATTTTCACACATCCTGCTCACGTTTTTACCCTCATTGAGAAAATAGAGAGGAGGATCTTTGTCAAGATATTTCCATCATGTCCCATTCAAACCAAGTATGCCATGATTTCTCTTCTTTTCCTCCCAATTTAGTAATTTATACTTTTATTCAATTATTTTAATATATTCTAAAAGAATCTAAATTATAGAAATTTGTAATCTTATAGAGAAATCTCATCTAGAAAATTTAGAGAGTCACGTATTACATTTCCTAACATTTCCCCTTTAAAAATAACTATAGAGAATTTACAGCAAATGCCATTATTATATGTTTTTTTTTTCTTAAATACGTATTGATGTTTTTTGTAATTTTCTATTTTAAATAAAAAAACCAACCTAATTTACATGACATGCCTTATTAAATTGCAACATATATTATAAAATGGAATTCAAATACAATGTAAACCACCAACCAACAGACCAAGGCGAGGAAAACCCCAACCCACCACAACTACCCAACATAAAAACCCAAATTGATGAGGGATTGGACACATTAAGAATACTTGTAAATCAATTAAGGGGCATGAGAGAAAGAAGAACGGAGTACTTGGACACTTCATTGGACGTCATTGTGAGGTCCATTGCAAGTTCCCAAGGGAAATTGACTTATATTTCTGAATATACGGAAAGAATGTTTGAGTATTACAATACTAGATTGGATAGAAAGCAAGTTAGAGACTAGGGTATATAAAAAAACAATTGATGTCTATTTTTGTTGATCCTCGATTTGGAAAAAAACCAACTGTGACCAAGAAACACATTTGCATTGATTGGAGCATCCACCCACAAATTAGTGAAAATTGGATGGATAAGTGGTGCATGGTACTTGATAAACCTCCTTGCAATAACATGGAGGTGCCTTTATATTTTTTACAAAAATTATGGTTGAATTTATTTTGGGTCAGCATGTCAACTAATTTGACATTGTTGATTTCCAGGGGGTGGGTCGAGGGTCTACAAATGACCAAGAGCATGCCAGGTGCAGTCCCATATTAGCTCGTTGTAACACTAGGTAAAGGCATGAACCCGATACCTAGCATCCTCTTGTTGCATAGAGATTACAACATGTACAGATGACTATATCATCATTGAATTGGAACCTAGTGAAACATGGCATCTTTGTTGCACTATCTCAGTAGGAGGTGCCTGCCAGTGAAATTTATAAAGGGGTTAGGGATTCATCTCGTACAACAGAGTTTGGTAAGGAGAGGGCACATGGACATAGCAGTCATCCATGTGAACCTCACAGATACTCGAGTTGCAAGTAAAATTTCTATGGGCCTATTGAGGCTAGTGGAGAACAAAGCTTCATGGAGGAGGTTAGTATCTTAACCATCTCTATGTTCTTCATTGTTATATATTTATATAGTATTATGTGTATTTATATCAATATTTTATTTTATATTGTTTTTCAATTGCTATGCCCATGGATGCATCAATGTTTTTCTCCACCACTGATGCAACAATAGAGGAATCCTACTCAATTGGTATAACCCACACACAGGTATGTGTCACATTTGATAAATTCACCACAGTAATTTATTTATTTTATGGCATCCTCTAATTTTTAATTTTCTTGTGTTTCTACAGGTTGTGGGACTAAGTGATGCAAGGAATGTCCACCTGGGATGGACAAGTCACTTGCATCATATGTATCATGTGTAGGGTTAAATATCATTTAAATCTCAAATGTGTTGTATTTGTGTTGTTGAATTTCACTATTTTGTACTAATAGTTCAATATTATTAATATGTATGTAGGCTGTCGATATTTTTGCTAGTTTTAGTACTAGTCCTCTCCCTAGGCACCTTCCCAAAAATTATGAGTTACCTCACTCTAGGCCAATGGATATTCCATCACTTATATAGTTTGTGGGGGTCCATCACCACCAACCCCCAACATATTTCTTATTCCATGCATCCTCAGTGGATGCACCCACAATCCACCCATCCACACCACCTCTTCCATCGCATCCATCCATAATGGATGCTTCTGTATGCCACCCACCTCCACCACCATTTCCATCTTCTCTATACACCAAGGCTTCCACAGTAGAGGTTTCCTCGGGTAGGTTTTACAACTAAGTGATCCACTTGTCAATGAATCTATATCAAGGTTCGAGATATTCACAGTGAGATAATGTGTTATTGATAAAAATTTATGTATCATGAATGCAATTGAGTTTATTCATATTTGTTTAAATTTCATGATTTGATCCTTGTAACTGATGGAGGGTGGAATGGTTGATATATTAGGGTCACGAAGGAGGGTAACACCCTCATGATTGTTTGTACCATATGCGGTGAGTTGTCTTATGTTGACATACATAGTATCATTTTGTAAGTATTTTAATTCATTGTGGAAAAACATTACAACAATGTTTTTTCTTTGTGCAGTCTCTAGAGTGATGAATCATGCCTAGTCCCAAAACCACTAGAGGTGCTTCTTGAAGAAACAAAAGAAATATCAATTTCCAGGATAACCTTGAGGGTGGCGAGGGTGGCATTGGTCAATGACTAGCCAATGACTGGCATTTTATATCTAGGCCACCATATGACTATTTTTTGTGTTAGGGCACTTTCTTTCATTTTGTATATTGGGCGCGAGGTTCCATTTTGTAAAAAATGTACAATATAGACGATGTTCCATATACACACATTTTATGGCATGTTTTTTAATGAATCTCATTGTTTCTGCATTTTGTGTTGATGAATGTATGAATTTCAAAGTGCATGAATTTTATGTGTATGAATGTATGAATTTATTTAATTTATTTAATTTGATTAATTTTTAAAGTGTTAATGAAGTCTATGAAACTAAGATAGTTCATTTTTTCTAAAGTTATTATAAATACTTGTGTTAAATATTAACGAATATCTTATGGTGGAAAAGATTGCTAAGTGTTAAATCCATACGCAATTAATGGTTCTCATGACCTAAATTTAACAAAAGACTGAAGACCCATCCTAGTTAAGACTCCAGGAACCAATAATAACAATCATATAGGCTAACATAATCACAATAGAGATAAGAGATTTGAAACGTCACGCTACTCTATCCAAAATGAATCATGGTTCATTATAATGGCAATCAAAACATTTTACAAGGGTTTCTTAATAAAAAATAAACACATAAAATATGAGTGAACAATAACTCCTCACATCAAATAAAAATATACCTCAAAGTATCCATTAAGCTTTATAAAATGTTCTACGATGTATCCCAAGAGGAGAGCTCCTAAATACCAAAATTATCCACCCTTTTCATTGGAGAGAGATAACTCTTTTTTATAGAGTGTGTCTCTTCTCTTATACAATAAAATATTATTATTTTCTAACTAACTCCATGACAAATAAAATAAATATTATAATAATGAATTATTTAAATCTCTCCTCAACCCGTGGTTGACCATGTTACAACATGTGAACATTAGCCTCTCCAAATAAATTCTCCCTCATCCAAAAATAGTAGTAGCATGCACCAAATCATTCTCATGAAGGGGACACAACACCAAAAATAGGCATCAAGCCAATTCAAATGCCAAGTTTCCACATGGAAAGTTCCCTCCAAGAATATGCATGCATGAAGCCACTCCACATTTGTGAATTCAAAAGTAGCCAACTCCATGGATTAATGTGTAATATTCCAAGTGGATGGGGTGTACACAACAAAGTATGTGATCAATGCCTAGCCTTGTCTTTCAATTCCTTTGCTTACCTTGCTTGCCTAGCCTTTCCTTGTGTTCCCTCACCTTGCCTTGCCTTGCCATGAATTTCCTTACCATGCCTTTCCTTGACTTGTCATGCCATTAATTTCCTTTCCATGCCATGCCTTGCCTTGTCATGCCATTCTTTTCCTTTCCTTCACTTTCCATGCCATGTCGTGCCATGATTTTCCATGGCATGCCTTGCCTTTCCACGTGATGCCTCGCTATGCTTTCCTTGTTATGACTTTCCTTGCCATGCCATGGAATTATTTTCCTTTCCTTTCCTTGGAATGCCTTTCCATCCCATGTCATTCTATGCCATGCCTTGCCTTTCATTGTCTTGACTTACCATTCCATGCCATGTATTGCCTTTCCATACCATGCCTTTCCTTATCATTCCATGGCATGTCTTTCCTTTCCATGCCTTGGTAACCTCAACACTATAGTCATTTGGGTATTCCATAGCTCATATCCATGCATATAAATTACAAATTTCATATAAGAATCCTTATATGTATTAATGTTCAATTAAGAAATGTGTGTTTATTTACACGGTGCCTTGCATCTATTATACATAATTATGAACTAGTATCCACATACCAAAGTTCCACAATTCAATTTGCATGTTTAAACAAATAAAAAAACTATTATCATCATAAACATATAATAATAGAGGAAGTAAGGGGCTTTGGGAACCACTTTTCTCGGAGCAACTGCAAGCTTGGGTTTGGACAATCGTGGCCATTGCAGAGAGAAACATGAGCACCAAAGGAGGGGGTAAGGGGACCCCCTCATACAAAAATATAGTGGTAGACAGAGGGAAAGGGCTAAGGGGTGTATTATTCAAGGCACTAATGATAGGCACCTCGAGATCAGACCCTGGAATAGGTTAGGAAAGAAACAAGGGGAAAAGTGAATGCATGGAAGAGGAAGCAAGAGAAAATCAGAATGAGATGCAAGACACAACGAAGACCAACCGGACCAAAGGGTGTAACCCATGCAAACCCAAAGAAACACTGATACCCAAGGTGGTATTGGAGGATCCGCAGGCGCAACTCTATAGAGATCAGATGAAGGTGCATGCGCTAATCTACAAATTTATGGGATTATGGCCCACAGAAAAAGCATTGGGCAACTGGATCAAATATCACTGGAATCCAAATGGGGAAGTGGAGATCCATATGGGCTCGAAAGGCTTCTTCACAACGGTATTCATAAACCTGGAGGACAGAGACAGAGTATTTGAAGGAGGGCCATACTTCCATGCATCAATAGGACTGTACATGAAACCATGGAAGGAAAATTTCTCCCCAGAAAAAGAGACCTTCAAAAAGGTACTGGTCTGGATGAGACTCTACTCCTTACCCTTAGACTACTGGTTACCCTCCACTTTCAAAGCGATAGGGAATAAATTGGGGAAATATAAAAAGACAACAGAAGCAACCCTGAAAGGGAGATACACATCCTACATAAGAATATGCATAGAGATGGATGTGTCAGGAGCACTCCCAGAAGTGATATGCCTTGAATTCAGGGATGAGGAATGGATCCAAAACATCAATTATGAACAAATCCCCTTCTAATGCAGAAGATTCCACGAACATGTTCACCTGTTCAGGGAAAGCCCTCTTAATAAAAAGAAGGAAATGGAAAATTCCAAACCACAGCAGGATGAGGATGGATTTTTTAAACCAAACCCTAGAAGTAGAGCCAACAAAAGGCAGAGCAAATCCCAGGCAGGAACTAACACAGAAGTCTGGTTGAGCTCGGAAGGAAGGGATAAAACCAATCAAGGGGCAGATGTTAAGCCCTAATATTGGCTCATTACCCCTTAATTGGGGCATATTATATTAGTAATGTTATTTTATTTATGTCGGCTTTAGGCCATTCGTTGTAATTATACCTCCTAGTCTCC
>JZKD02S2069566.1:144002-165812 GCA_000966675.3 Picea glauca | reverse complement strand
TGAGGTTCTCCTTTGGGAACCCAAATCATTGGAGAATGCATTTACGGTGGCAAGAAATGTTGAAAGTAAAAATATGGCTATGGCTACTAGAAGGACCTATCCTAACATCTATAGATTGAACAATGCTCCTTCTCCTAAAACACCTCAACAATTGGAGGAAAGAAAAGAAAAAGGTTTATGCATTAATTGAGTACTTTTCCTGAGGTTTTTCTATGCTATATTGATTTTTGGTTCTTAACAGAAGACGCCAAGAAATATACGACAACAACTCAGGAACTCCAAGAAAAAACACCAAACGAGCCCACTGACTGACCTAATAACCAAAAGGAACAAGGAAGTTGTGCAACTCCGATGGAAGGAGAAATCAGAGACGACAACACCCCCATGCAAGATGCAGAGGGAGAGGTGGAAATGACATCAAGAGAAGTAGGCACAGAATATCCAGAACTTAGAGACCTAGTGGAAAGGGAAGGGATAGACATCATGAACATACTAGAGCAATGGAAAAGATAGGGAGTGGACAATGTACCAACAGAGCAACTAGACCGCATCCAATACCTGTTCCTCCTAAGGGAGGAAGCCAAAACTAGAGGCCAAAAGAGAGAAAATGGGAAGATTGGAAACCTAGGAGTCAAAGCCAGTGAGGTACAACCACAACTCTCACCCAAACATATGCGGAGGAAAAAAGGTAGGAAATCCAACAGTGTAGCCCTGCAGGAGCTTGGAGCGCTACTGATAAACTTGGGTAAGATCAAAAAAATCTTCCCTAACTCCCCCCCGCATGTTTAAATGAATTTTATAACATGGAATATAAGAGGCCTAAATAGCCCAAGAAAACAACGAATCCTTAGGAGTAGACTAAAACAGGAACAACCGGATCTTTGTTTTATCCAAGAGACCAAGTGTAATACAGAAACAATGGAAACAATCAGTCAACAACAATGGCGCAAGTACAAGATGGTGACCATTGGAGGCCACCAAATGGAAGGATACATTCTCACCCTATGGAACCCACAAGTACTAAGCCTAATAGAAGTTGAAGCAACAAGGCATACCATTACGATCCACATGAAAATCATTGGGAACACAGAGGAGATTTTATGCACTAATGTGTATGGACCCCAGGTGCCAGAGGGTAGGAGAGGAATGTTAAGTGATCTAGCAGACCTCAAAAACTAAGCCAACAAAATCCATTAGATCCTAGCTGGGGATTTCAATATCATCATGTCACTTGCAGAGAATAAAGGAGGGACAAGAAGATTGGATAGAGATGCGGAGGAATTCTCAAAATTAATAGACACAACGGAAATGGTAGATATGAAAACCAAAAATGGCCATTTCACTTGGAAGAATAAGGGAATGAGTCAACATCAAGTAGAAACAAGACTCGACAGATTCCTAGTGTCAGAGTCAGTCATTATGCAGGGGATAACCTAGGACAACAACATCCTTCCATGGGGGAGATTTGAAAACAATACCATCATCTTGAAATCAAAACTTGAAAATAATTTCCACAAAAAATTATTTACTGTATTAATTAACAATCAAGAAACAAATGCATTGCAGTATGAATAATGAACTCAAGAATGAAGAAAGAAAAACAGAGTAGAAAAGAGTGTCTAACCATCCATATGCCTTTTCTATTAAGTGTCAAATAGAATAGTAATGCTTTACAAGGAGTTTCAAAATAATTCCTCTGGATCTCCAATTTTTCGACCTAAACAAAGTCTTTCATCTGCTTACTTAAACTATCCAAAATACCTTAGATCCTAACTTCTAGCATGCTATTGATGACTAGATCTAATTAGCATCCATCTAAATAGGGAGGTTATCTTGAAAAGAGCATCTACATTCCAAAAATAAATATAGCTCAACAACTTAATTTCAGATGTTCTCTTTACAATACATTCGGTCTTATAAAACATGAATTAGTTCAATATAGTTATGAATTTTGAGACATTTTCCTTTCACAAGTCAAACAAGTAAATCTTTCCTTGTTCCCTAGTAAACAGCAAAATTGAAAATGTGCAAAATTATTCATAAAACCTTTAGGGTATGATGACAGTAGTAGCTTTGGTAGTCTTATGTTTGATCTTTGTGGTAAGTATGATGTTATGCCAATAGAGCTTGAAAGTCACTTCTCTGATTTCTTTGAGCAATGATCTTTTCTCTCTTTTCTTCTTCTTGAAACCTTGAATCTTTTCTTGCTGCCTGGCACTCGACTGTTCAACATGAGCCTTCTCCTTTTTCAGTTGTTGCATGACCTTTCAGATTTCTCTGATCTTGACCTTAAATTCAGGGAACTCATCTGTAGGTGCAGTCTCATTTAGATTTATGTCAGCTTTAGGCTCTTTCAATTTAATCTGGTACCTAGAAACCAATCTTGAGTTGTGCTCTTCATCTGAACTAGCTCAATCCATGGCTTCAGGCATGTGTGATATGTGGTCTAAATCTACAAGATGGATTTCTATACTTTCAGGGACCCTACTCATACCTTTAGCAGATGATTTAGCTCATGATAATCTGGTAGTGGCTCTTGTTACAGGTCTTGTAGAGGATGGAATAACCTGCTTGTCTCTTTTTGTTGGTTCTTTATGTAATGGGGGTTTGTTTGCCTTTTGTTTGACATCTGTTTTAGCATCCTCGGAATGATATTCTATAACTATGACATCTTCTTTTTTGATTGAGGGATCAAACATAGCTTTAGACCTCAGCGTGTATTTGTTGGTAATTCTAGTCGAATTCCTCCTAGGTCTTTTAGACACATATCTCTTCCTCTATCTTTTAACTACAACACCTCTCTTACTAGTTTCTAGAGATTCATGCTTGGATGAGGGTTTAACATCATAATCTTCATCAAAAACTTCTTCTATTTTTAAATCTACCTCATAAAGCATTTTGTTTTCTTTTTCCAATTTGGGTCTCTTACCTCTGTTGGTCCTTGTTACCCTGATAGCAGGCAACTCTTCTTTAACAGGAATTTCATCAACTGGGAAACTTGGTTCCTGTGCAACAGAACTCTTCCCTTTACCCTTTTTTTGTTTTGTGGACTGTGGATCAGGGTTTAAAGACTAAATTAGCCAGCTCCAGGGTTTTTGTATTTCCCTTAGAGAAGAAACGACCAAAGTCTTGATTAAGACTTGATGAAACAGGCTACTCTTTGTATTGGCGGGGTGTGACTGCACTCTTTTTGACATCTTTGCCAAGATTTTGAGTAAAAAGTAAGGCAAATTTAAAGGATAATATCCATTTATATGCATTAACAACCTAATGTGGTAGATATAAATCAATGAGAATCTGCCTTCGCAGGTGATATACATGTGGATGATGATTAGAGTAGTGTGCCATTCGGGTCTAATCCAGCTGTGAGGGACTCCCTTTTTCCAATTCAGATTTTGTTTAACTAGAAGTAAGAATTGATTGACAAACTCTGTGACTACATGCTCCTTCTTACACCATCGTTCTCCTCCAACCACCAATCTACAAGCTTTGGAAATCATTTTCTATGTCACTAGCATTAGCAACTTTCCAATCTCCACTTCAAAACCATCGAATTTCTATGCAAACACCATGGAGACCTGTTTCTCATAACCGTGGAAGGTAGTGAGGAATTCGAACCAGCCAACATCTCTAAATCTCTGCGCCATCTATGGAAATTCTTCAAGAAGCTCGGTGCCCTTAGGTTCCAATCTGACCACTTGCCTACTTCGTTTGGGCACCATAAAAAACACTGGTGTGGTTGTTGAGATTGCTCGGATTCTGAATTTACAACCTACAACTATTAACATATAACAATTCTTCTGAGAAAACACCTGCGCTTACAATTCAAAAAAATCAGAACGATGAGTGACAGGTTCAAATAATGATCTTTGGGAATTGAATGATTTGAAATTAGTCCTTTGCAGGTACAGAACAATCCGATCATGTAACGGTTTGAATCACAAAATGATTTAAGAGATATCGTGGGACACATGTGAATTCTTAGTCCACGATCTGTGTAATCATAACGAAATCGGGGTGGCAGGCGCATATTAAGGCATGATTATATTTGCACTACGGGAATAATGTTATTCCAGTAGCACTATTAATGACTAGAAGAGTTTTGAATTTGCAAAATTAAAACAGGTATATGAAGTGACACATCTTGTAAAACCATGTCTTAAATCTCCAGACTTAAAGCAATTATTCAAAAAGCTAAAATATAAATCATAACAAGCTAAAAACAAGGATTAAAATCAAATGAAAGCTGACAATGAAGTGCAGGTAGGAAGGGTTTAGGATTAGGTTTTCTCACTAATCAAAAGTAGAACTAGAGACTAACACTGGCTCCTTCTGGGGATGGAGTTTTGATCATAAACTCAAAGAACTACAAACCAATGCCTTTTCTTTTATTTATGATTCACTGGTCTCCCTGCATATGTCATTCTTTATTCACAACATAACTGTAGAAAAAAATTCCATTGGGTATATGGAGTCTTTATTCAAAATAAACCTATTATACAAATTGAAAACCTGATAAGTCTTTAGAAAAAATAGTGTTTCAAGAACCTCCCATTCACTGGACCTCCAAAATTTTTTGTGTCATCTAAATTATGTAGGATAAAAGTGTTATTGTCCATTACCTTGACTATTCTGAAAGGACCATACCATAGGTTATCGAACTTACAATGTTTTTCTTTATCCTCTCTTCTGGCATCTCACCTTAACACCAAACATCCTTCATTAAAAACATCTTTCTTAGTTCCCTTATCGAATGTGGCCTTGACTTTTCTATGGTGAGCAATAGCTTTCTGATTCATATGTTCTCTGACTTGGTGAACCTCAATCATTTGGAAAATTCTCCTTTAGATATCATTAGGTTCTTCTAACTCTTCTTGTAATAACTTTAAAACTGGTAGGCCCAATTGAGTTGGAAGAATAGATATTTTTCCAAATACCATATGGAAAGAAGAGGTCCCAATAGACTTCTTATTGCTGATATGAGCATCCCATAGGGAAGACTTTAACTTGGAATCCCATGATTTTTTTATTTTCTGCCAATATTTTTTTTATAATCCTTATCAGAGTTTTATTGGAGGAATCTACTAACCCATTCCCTTGGGGGTAGTAGGGAGTAGAGTGAACCAATTTGATACTATACTTATTATAGAATTCAATCATGGAATTGGATTTAAAGGCTTGTGCATTATCAGTGACTAGTTTTTTAGGACAGCGAAACCTAGAAAAAATATATCCTTCAAGAAAGTCCATGATTACCTTGTCTATTGCATTCCGAGTCGAAATTTCTTCGATCCACTTCATACAGTAATCAGTGGCTATAAGAATCCATATGTGTTTTCCTGAAGATGAAAGATTGATCTCTCCGATGAAATCCAAGGCCCACTATTGGAATGGTCCATGGGTGATAATTGGTTTCAAAGGCAAAGACATAAGTTTATGCTTTCCAGCAAATTTCTGACAAGGTTCACATGCCCTAACCTGAGAAAAAATATCTGAGAATAGAACTGGCCAGTAACAGCCTACCCTAATAATCTTGAAGGTAGTATCCTTCCAATGGTGATGGCCTCCACACAGACCATGATGTAGATAATAAAACATTTTTTCAGCTTCTTTTTCATCAACACACCTCAACAAAAAACCATTAGGGTCTTTCCAGAATAATATCTGATCAATAATGAAATGCTTTACTGCTCTTAACTTTAATGATCTAAATTTTTTATTTATTCAACTCTGGGGGAGATTGAAAATTCAACAGAAAAATATGATATCTTTGTACCATGGTGAAGAAACATACTTGTTGTTTACCTATGAATTTGTTTCTTCAATCTGGAAAGAAGAGTCATGTGTCTTGTCTGAAAGATGGTACGACCCAATTTCTTTACAATTAGCTTATGTCATTAATTTGGCAAGACCTTGACCTTTTATCAATTGAGTAGGTTTTATAGTGAGATCGTATTCTATGATTTTTGTTATCCATCTCCCTCTCTTTCCTTCACAGTCAGGTTGAACCAAGATTTCTTTGACTACACTGCTTGGGACATAAGTTGTAATCTACATATACTCTAAAGGATTTCAGAGCCTTCACCAGGGTGTAGGCCTATTTCTCAACTATATCATACTTCAATTTAGAGTCTCTAAGAGTTTTGTTGAAGAAGGATATGGGTTTCTCATGTCCTTGCTCATTTATTTGTAGAAGAACAACAACTATGGTATTTTCTGATGCAAATGAAAAAATCATGAATTCCTTGGAGAAATTTGGGCTGATGAGAACAGGAGCCTGCACAAGAGCCTGTTTGATCTTTTCAAAAGATTCTTTCGCTTCTGGTATCCACTTAATTTCTACATCCTTTTTCAACATGTCAATAATGTACTTGATAATCTCTGCAAAATTAGGTATAAACCTCCTCAAAAAATTAATTTTACCAATGAAGGACTGAATAGACTTCTTGTTTCTTGGAATATCTATTTGTTGGATAGCCTTTACTCTTCCAGGGTCTATTTTAATACCTTCAAGGGAAACAATATGTCCTAAAATCTTTCCTTCCTCCATGGCAAAGTGTGATTTTTTAGGATTAAGTGATATACCATACCTCCTACATTTCTCAAAAGTCTACTTCAAGTGTTGTAAATGTTCTTCATCAGATGCTGAAAATATAGTGATGTCATCGAGATAAATAACCACAAACCTGCCCTTTTCACCAATAAAATCAATGTCCATATCCCTTTGAAATGTGGCTCCCGCATTCATCAATCCAAAGGGCATCTTTTCGTACATAAAAGTGCCCCGGGGAGTGGTAAAAGTTGTTTTCTTTTTGTCTTCCTCCACTACTGATATTTGATTGTACCTTGAGTATCCATTAAGAATAGAGATCCTCTTCGCGCCAACAACTCTTTGTAAGATATGATCCATTTTTGGTAATGGATAATTATCTTTCAAGGAGCACCTGTTCAAATTCCCGAAGTCCACAAAGAGCCTTATCTCTCCATTCTTCTTCCAGACAGGTACCAAGTTGGCTACCCACTCTGAGTATCTCAGTGGCACTATGATTTTAGCTTCCAATATCCTTTTGAGCTCCTTTTCTATTATAGGTAACAGTAGAGGATTAAATTGCCTAGACTTTTTCTTAACATGTTTCAACCCAGGCTTCAGAGGAATTTTGTGTTGTATAATTTATGTATCAAACACTTTCAGATTTTCATAAGACCCGGCGAATATATCTTAATATTGCTTCATTAATTCAACATATGCTTCTGTTTTTTTTTTTGACAATTTCCTAGATATTTTGACCAACCTAGGATTTGTATCAAGACTAATATCGCAATCCACTACATCAGTTTCTTCTGTCTGAATAACAGCCTTCATGGAAACATCATTGTGATCGAACAACCTCTCTAGTGGGACCAAGCCTTTAGGCAGATGGTTTTTCTTTAGTTCAATAATTTTGTGCCCAACAACATTTTCTTGAAGAATACCTGCAGCATGTACCTCTACTTCACCATGTTCGTCATCCTGATCTATTGAAATGTTAGAAAACTCTTCAATAGTTTTCAAGAATATTTGAATTTCCTCATCATATTTAAAGACCTGCCAATGTTTTATATTGTATGGTATTGAGGGTCTATGTCTAACCTCAACTTCAAATTTCAGATTAGGGAACACTGGAGTTTTAAAGTTGCTAGCTGCAAGTGCTAAAGAGTCAGCCTGCTAATTTAAATTTCTGTGCATAAAAGTAATATTGAATGCCAAAACGAAATTATCCACATAATCCCACACCTAATTTCTATATTGTTTCAACCTAAGTTGTTTGGTTTGATCCCCATCAAAATACATTTTCCAAACAAAATTATCATCATTGTCCCCAACTGCAGTTGTTGTCTTCCTAACTGATACTTCTGCAATCTGATCACCTATATGAAAAATAGAAGAACCAAGATCATCTTCTACAACATATATTGGATGATCAGTGGGGTTTTCATGATCACTTACCAGATAATCCAGTCTCACTTCCCTGTATAATCTTCGTTGTTCTCCACCAAAAACAGGTATGGTGGCATAACTAAGGTCCATCTGTAAAGTACCACCTACTTTCTTGGCCCAAGATCTTGAAAGAAGCATTCCAAATTTTGGTGGTATGTCAGACACAATAACATCTAATACCATGCTTTTCATAGGTAATTGGGAAAGAGTAACAACCGCATCTTTCATAACTCCAAGTTATTTGACTTTCCTAGAGTCAAAAGAATATAGACCATGGTATGGTTTAGTAATATCCAACCCTAATTCTTCCATCACCACCTTAGGCATGACATTATGCGAGGCACCAAAATCCATTAGGCAATTATGCAATATCTTGTCATGGACATTTAGTGAAATGTAGAATGGAGGAGAGGCATCTGTTCTATCTTCAATATGAGGTCCAATAGTTATAGTAGGGTTTTCATCTTCTATATTGACTATATCTAAAAAGGTAACCTAAGTTGGAGACTGTAGAGCCTTGAGGACAGTCTTCCTAAAGGGCTCTGTTTTCATGAGTTCTAGAAAAGCCACAGAAATCTTGATTTTGTTGATTTCATGTTCTAGACTCAAAGAAGAAACACTCTTTTCTGGTTCATTTATTTCATCAGTACTAACCTTGGCAGGCTGCTTCAATGGTTGATCAACTTGAATCTTAGGCCTTTCTTTAATGGTTCCTGTTCTAACTGGAGTACTGGCCTTCTTTGTGGAAACATGTGTATCCACTTTAGGTGCATTTGAACTAGATATGAGATTGTATTTCTTCCTTTTAGGTTCCTTTTGGACGATCTCATCTGCATCCCCTTCCTCAAATTGGTTTGAAATCAAAGCATCTTCATAATCCTTTTGTGTCACATGCATAGGAGATGATTCAGAATCATTTAGATGAACTGCAGGGTCGTCTTCTGTATCATCTTCATCCTCCTCCTCATCTACTACATTATTCTGGAAAGGAGGCAAAACCTTTTGGTCATCTTGAGTTCTTCTTTCCCTTGGTAAGATTTGAGGTGCATTGTTTGGCCTCCCGAACTAATTTTGATTTATGTATCCACCCTCCTGTGCAGGTCTACTGGGTTGTTTTTTTTCCATCTTCAACCTTGCCATCTCATTTGTCAGATTTTTCAACATCTTAGTCATTTCATCCATATTAGAATCAGATGACATATTAGAAGATGAAGGCAACTCTTCTTTTTTCTTTTTCTTTTTCTCTTTCACTCCTAGACTTCAATTTGTTTGCTGCTAATATGTTTGATTCTACCTCAATAGAAGCATCTTGCATCAAGTTGAGGGTAGAAGCCCTTCTTTCTCTTAGCAAAAAGGAAAATTCATCATCGAAAGCATTGGAAAAAGTGATTTTAGCTGATGTCTCTTAAGGTTTAATCTCGTCTAGAATTTTACCATACATTTGGTTGAATATTTTGGTAAAATCAGGTATTGGTTCACCTTGTTTCCTTTTTAAAGCACCAAATTCAGTGATGTAGTATAAAAATTCTTTCTTGTCTCCCCAATGTTTAAGAAAGGCATCATCCAAGGCTACAATATTAGAAATTGAATTAGGTGGCAAACTCCTAAACCACTTTCTTGCTTCCCCATTTAAACTCTACACAAACAATCTCATCCACACATTTGCATGCTCTACATTGAAATTGTCTGCAAAACTATAAAATGAACTCAAATTATCTTCATCAGTAAATCCTCCATCTCCATTAAATTTGGTCAAGTATCTCATATAATCATTTGGTGGAAATGCAAACATGACTTGTGGGAGGATCAAAGGGGCATACCTTGCTGCAACAATTTCATCCATTATGTTTACAACCATATTTGCTATCTTTGATGTTTGAATTTTGGGAGTAAGCAAGATTGGTGATGTTGGAGGTGAAATTGTCCCTTATGTATGAAAACTTAATTTTACTATCACTGAGTCTTGATCTTTAGCATATAGGGATTTCTCTTCTGGACTATGATCAGATGATGGGCCAAGAAACAGGGGAAACAGGGGATTCTCAAAATAAAAATAATGTGATTTAAAATCTTCAGAGGAGAGAGATACAAGATATGAAGAGGGTGTTTCTGGTTCACTTATAATATATGTGTTGTGACCTTTCAAAGTTTCAATCACAGGCAAGGTGTTTGAATATTCCTATTTAATGAGTTCATTAAGTAGCTTCCACTAATCTAGATTTAATTCTGAGATAGTTGAAGGGAATGAAACTGTAGCAGGATCAATAATAGGTTTGACTTCACTTTCAAGAATCACCTCCTCATCTTCTTGGTTTTTGGTGATTTCAAAGGATTGTCCTTGAAAAATTTCTGAAGACAATTTTCCCTTTGGGAGAGAAGACTGTCTAGAAACAGCCTTAGGTTTTCTTAGTAACTTTTTAGGATCTGGAACTGCTGCAACAAGCTCAGGCTCTAGATTTGTTTTTTTTACTGGTCTCTTAGTATATGATGAAGAAGTTAGAGGAGTTTTAGGTCCTTTACCTTCTCTATTAGGAGACAGAATTACCACAGAGGAGTCATCAGGTGAATAATCACAGTCTTAAATAATGTCCAAAATCTTGTTCACCATCAAGGTTTGAATCGAATCTTGTTGTTTCCCCAAGGAAGATATCTTCGTTTATTCATCCCCGGCAAAAACACCAAAAGATGTTAGTCCCTAAAGTTGCACTTTACTGTGAGAGGGAAAGCTAGGGCATCATCGGTTTATTGCAAAGTGTTTTGAAGGTTTTTATGATTTGTTTTTTTGAATAGGGTGGTTGAAAACTGGCTCAAGGTTATAACATAACATGAAAATCAAAATCAGAACATAGTATATCCCATTGACTAATTAAAAGGTAGTCACATAGATAGATTAGACCAATAAGAAAAAGAGAGGATGAAGCCTTCAATTTGTCAACTTCACATAAATTCCTGTCTCAGGATATCATAAAGAAACAAGACCATCAGCTTGAAATCAAAACTTGAAAATAATTTCCACAACAAATTCTTTACTATATTAATTAACAATCAAGAAACAAATGCATTACAATCTGAATAAAGAAAAACATAGTAGAAAAGAGTGTCTAACCATCCATATGCCTTTGTTATTAAGTGTCAAATAGAACAGTAATGCCTTACAACGAGTTTCAAAATAAGTCCTCTGGATCTCCAATTTTTTGACCTAAACAGAGTGTTTCATCTGCTTACTTAAACTATCCAAAATACCTCAGATCCTAACTTCTAGCATGCTATTAATGACTATATCTTATTAGCATCCATCTAAATAGGGAGGTTAGATCGAAAAGAGAATCTACATTCCAAAAATAGATATAGCTCAATAGATTAATTTTGAATGTTCTCTTTACAATACATTTGGTCCTATAAAACACGAATTAGTTCGATCTAGTCATGAATTTTGAGATATTTTCCTTTCACAAGTCAAACAAGTAAATATTTCCTTGTTCCCTGGTAAACAGCAAAATTGAAAATGTGCAAAATTATTCATAAAATCTTTAGGGTATGATGACAGCAGTAGCTTTGGCAGTCTTTTGTTCGAGCTTTGTGGTAAGTACAATGTTATGCCAATAAAGTTTGAAATTATCTTCTCTGATTTCTTTGAGAAATGCTCTTTTCTCTCTTTTCTTTTTCTCCAAACCCTGAATCTTTTCTTGTTGCCTAGTACTCCATTGTTCAACATGAGCCTTCTCCTTTTTTAGTTGTTTCACTACCTTTCGAAGTTCTCTGATCTTTTATTTGTCAGATCTGATAGTGACCTTAGATTCGGGGAACTCATCTATAGGTGCAGGCTCATTCAAATTTATGTCAGATTTAGGCTCTCTCTATTTAATCTGGTACCTAAATACCAATCCTCAGTTGTGCTCTTCATCTAAACTAGTTGAATCCATGGCTTCAGGCATGTCTGATATGTGGTTTAAATCTACAAGATGGCTTTCTGTACTTTCAGGGACCCTACTTATACCTTCAGTAGATGCTTTAGCTCATGACAATTTGGTAGTGGATCTTGTTACAGGTCTTGTAGAGGATGGAATAACCTGCTTGTCTCTTTTTGTTGGTTCTTTATGTAATGGGGGTTTGTTTTCCTTTTGTTTGACATCTATTTTAGCATCCTCAGAATGATCTTCTATAACTATAAAATCTTATTTTTTGATTGAGGGATCGAACATCGCTTTAGACCTCATCCTATATTTGTTGGTAATTCTAGTCGAACTCCTCCTAGGTCTTTTAGACACATATCTCTTCCTTTGTATTTTAACTGCAACACCTCTCTTACTATTTTCTGGAGCTTCATGCTTGGATGAGGGTTTAACATCATAATCTTATTCTATTTTTAAATATACCTCAGAAAACATTTCACTTTCTTTCTCCAATTTGGTTCTCTTACCTCTATTGGTCCTTGTTACCCTGATAGCAGACAACTCTTCTTTAACATGAATTTCATCAACTCGAAAACTTGGTTCCTGTGCAACATAACTTTTCCCTTTACCCTTTTTCTGTTTGGTGGACTGTGGATCAGGGTTTAAAGACTAAATTAGCCAACTCCAGGGTTTTTGTATTTCCCTTAGATCATAAATGACCAGAGTCTTGATTAAGACTTGATGAAACAGGCTACTCTTTGCATTAGTGGGGTGTGACTGCACTCTTTTTGACATCTTTGCCAAGATTTTGAGTAAAAAGTAAGGCAAATTTAAAGGATAATCTCCATTTAGATGCATTAACAACCTAATGTTGTAGATATAAATCAATGAGAATCTACCTTCGCAGGTGATATACCTGTGGATGATGATTAGAGAAGTGTTCCATTCTAGTCTAATCCAGTTGTGAGGGACTCCCTTTTTCCAATTCGGAATTTTTTTATCTGGAAGTAACAATTGATTGAGAAACTCTGTGACTACATGCTCCTTCTTCCACCATCGTTCTCCTCCAACCACCAATCTGCAAGCTTTGGCAATTGTTTACTCTGTCACTAGCATTAGCAACTTTCCAATCTCCACTTCGAAACCATTGAAGTTCTGTGCAAATGCCATGGAGACCTATTCGTCAGAACCTTGGAAGGTAGTGAGGAATTTGAACTAGCTAGCATCTCTAAATCTCTGCGCCATCTGTGAATATGCTTCAAGAAGCTCGATACTCTCAGGTTCCAATCTGACCACTTGCCCACTTCTTTTGGGCGCCATAAAAAACAGTGGTGTGGCTGTTGGTATTGCTCGGATTCTAAATTTACAACCTGCAACTGATAGCATATAACAATTCTTCTGAGAAAACACCCGTGCTTATAATTCAGCAAAATCAAAATGATGAGTGATAGGTTCAAATAATGATCTTTGGGAATTGAAAGATTTGAAATGATTCCTTTGCAGGTACAAAACAATCCAATCATGTAGCATTTTGAATCACAAAATGATTTAAGAGCTATCTTGGGACACATGCAAATTCTTAGTCCATGATCTGTGTAATCATAACGAAATCGGGGTGGCAGTCGCATATTAAGGCATGATTATATTTGCACTACAGGAATAATGTTATTCCAGTAGCGCTATTAATGACTAGAAGAGTTTTGAGTTTGAAAAATTCAAATAGGCATATGAAGTGACACATCTTGTAAAAACATGTCTTAAATATCCAGACTTAAAGCAATTATTCAAAAAGCTAAAATGCAAATCATAACAAGATGAAAACAAGGATTAAAATCAAATGAAAGCTGACAATGAAGTGCAAGTAGAAAGGGTTTAGGATTAGGGTTTCTCACTAATCAAAAGAAAAATTAGAGACTAACATGGTGTATAAAATAATTTCCAAGGTTATAGCTAATACATTGAAACCACTACTACCCACACTGGTGTCGCAAGAGCAAGCGAGGTTCGTAGAAGGAAGGAAAGTAATGGAAAATATTATCCAATCCCATGAACTGATCCACACCCTGAAGCTTCAAAAAAGAGGGGGAATGATAATACAATTGGACCTAGCGAAAGCCTACAACAAAATCAACTGGCACTATATGGTCAGAACCCTGGAATCCTTCGGCTTCACCCAGCACTAGATCCGATGGATAACCAACCTAGTATCCACAACAAGCTTCTTGCTACTAGTAAATGAAGCCCCTGCCAAACCATAATGTACCACGAGAGACATCAGACAGAGAGACCCATTTTCCTCCTTATTCATCTTAATGATGGAAGGAGTCAGTCAAAGCATAAAAAGCGCAACCGCAATAGGGGAAATAAAAGGTATCAAACCTTATGAGAATTGTCCAACTTCCACACACCAACAGTTCGTGGATGATACCTTACTTCATGGCATGCCCACGGTCAAGGAAGTGGAATCCTACAAACGAATCTTAGTTGAGTTTGGGGAAGCCTCAGGGGTTGACATAAACCAGTCCAAATCAATGATCTTCTTCTTTAACACCAACCCAGCTATCCAAAGGAATTTAGCCAACATTCTGGGATTTGAACGAAAAACCCTCCCAACCAAGTACTTAGGCATCCCCCTGACAGACAAAGCCTACAATTTTTCAATGTGGGAAGGAATAGTCAACAAGCTTCAAGATCGGGTAAACAATTGGACTTTCAAATCCCTCAACCTGACAGGAAGAATTATCCTAACCAATTCGTTTCTTCAAGCTATCCCAACATTTATGATGTTAGTTTTCCCAAACCCCAAGGGATTTCTACAAAAAATAAGAACCATACAAAGGGAATTCCTATGGCATGGAGTGGAAACAAGGAAAAAATGAGCACTAGTGGCTTGGGAGAAGGTGTGTAAGCCAAAGAGCACGGGACGCCTTGGGCTACACGACCCACAAGTAACCAACGACGATTATGGGGTGAAGCTTTGGTGGAGATGGGTCAAAGAAATGACCACGCCATGGGTTAACCTCTGGAAGGCAAAGTATGCCCTGGATATTAGTAACTAGGAAAAAATCCACTTCAGAGGCACCAGGGAGGGTTTGACCATCTGGAACTTAGCCTGGTGCAACAAGAATTGGATCCAGACACACAGCTTTTGGGAAATAAGGAATGGCAGAACCGCCAGATTCTGGGAGGATGCCTAGCAACAGGAACCCAAAATGGAACAACTGGATCACGAGGTACTCCAACAGGAGATGATGGCACAAGGAAAAACTCGAGTTTAACATTATTGGAAACAAGAAGCAGAGCACAAAATATGGAGAATTTGGAACACTCTCACCCCACAAACTAGAGACCAGACCATAAGAGAAGTTAAATAAGTGGAGGAGGAAATGGGGAGAAGGAAAATTGCAGTCATGGATGGAAATGACCAGCTGAGATGGGGGCACAAAGAAGGCAGTGAATTCAATCTTAAAGAAGTATGCCACTACATAACAAACCAGGACCAAGAAGTTGCGGTGTATCATTAGGACAAGCTCTGGAATAGTCCCCAATGGCCAAAAATAAAAATATTCCAGTGGCTAATACTACATAACCGAATCCTAACATGGGAGAACCTAAAGAAGAGAGGTTTCATAGGCCCTTCAAGATGCCACCTATCTGAATAAAAGGAGGAAACAATGACCCATCTCTTGGGTGAATGTCCCTACACAGCAGAATTATGGGACTGGGCGGCAGGAATTTTCCGTCAGTCTAATAGGATCAGAGGAAATATTGTCGCAACTATAAACACCTAGAAGGAAAACTACAAAGACAACGACAAGGTGAATCTTTTTTGAACCCTCACCCTCGACATGATCATTTGGGAAATTTAGAAGGAACAGAACTGACGCATCTTCAGGAACCAAAGCTGGATGGTTGGAAAGATCAAGGAAACAATAATAGCCATGACAAGGGAAACGGTACAGAGACGCAACCTCCAAACAGGAGGAGCACAACTCACTAATTGGGATCTCATAATTCTAGAGGCTTTCCAAGTGAAAGGAAGACACAACCCCAATCAAGTGAGACGGGTGTCGCAACTAAGTTTAGGCGAGCACAACTAGAAACCTGTTAGAAAAATAGGACTGTGGAGCAATATAAAACAAATGTGGAAAAAAAACACAGAAGATACACAATACAATAGAGACACAGATTTACGTGGTTCACCTAGTGTGGGCTACATCCACCAGAGAAATTTCCAGGTCCTACCTTTATTATTATCCAGCATATGAAGGGATACAACCTACAACAAACCCACTATAACTTCCTCTTCTTTCTCTCAAAGTCTCTTATCTCAGAATACAATATTCGCCATCAACCATAGCCGCGATACATTTTCCTCATAAAAGAGGGTTGCCTTCTAGGGAAAAAACCCTAAAATAACCTCTATCATTAGATCTAGGACCTTATAATGAACGGTCCAGATTTACAATGAAATTACAATATACATTTACAAGGAAATTTTTCCATCGGGGGCTTTGCCCCCGGACCCCATAGAGGGGGTACCCCTCCTCTGCACTCCCCCGCATGGAAGAGTGTACATACTTCAAGGGTGTAAATACTTCATGGGGTATAAACATAGCTGAAAGTAAAAGACCTCTGAATCAGGAAGATAATCAGGCTCTGCAACCAGCAAAACCACCACCAGAGGGCTCCCTCAAGATAAATTTTAATGGGGCATCGAAGGGTAACCCAGGACGGACTAGTATGGGGGGAGTAGTTAGGGACATTCAAGGAATAATTATCTGACTGTACACAAGAAGTTTGGGGAACTCAACAAACAACGTTGTAAAATTTGGAGCATTGGAGACAGGCTTGGAGATATTACACCGGGAAGGAATGGAAAATGTAATAGTGGAAGGCGACTCCATGCTAGTCATAAACACAGTAAGGAAACTCCAAAACGGCACCAAAGTGGAAAAAATACAGAGGCACTGGCGCTTGGCGTACTATTTGCAGAAGATTAAGGAGAATTTGCAGACAGGGATCACAGTGGACTTGCGTTGGATCCACAGGTCAGCAAATGGACTCGCGGATAGAATTTATAATGAAGGGTTCGACAAGGAAGGATTAGAATTGGAATCCACATGGTTTAACATCCCAAGTGGCTAGTTTCGGACAGACTGTACCCAACTAGCGGCAAAGGACTATGACGAAAGACCGCATCGAGGCTGGAGACACAGAATTAAACGAAGGGAAAGTAGGATCTAGGCCGAATCCATTAGGCCACCTTTTAAACATGAGTTACAATGCATATCACAGTCACACCATGATAAGGGGTATGATACCAAGGTCTTGTCAATAGAAGGAAGTACAAGGGCTAGCTATGGGAGAATGGAAAGGGTAAGCCGCAGCCGACAAAGGAAGAAGACCAAAGGGATAGCTTGAGAGCAGGTATGGGTACACCTCATCCATGCATAGGTCCCAAGGGAGGAAATAATTGGAGAATAGCATGTAAGGAAAAAGATTGGCACTGGAATGATGGCAGAGCTCCCAAACACACACAGTCAAAAACATAGATAAAGGATCAAAAGATACGCCTTTACAGGAGACAAATGATTACCTAGAGAAGATCACTTCCAGGGAAACTCTATAAAATAATAAGCATCAGGAATAGCGACAGACCAACTAGCAGCAATCCTAGAGCCCAAGAAGGGGAGAGTAGTAGCAGAGAAAGAAATCATGACAGAAGCCACGGATTTCAATAAAAGATGGTAAGAATGAAAAACACCTAGAGTAAGAGGGGGCCCTAGCTGGAGGAACTCCCAAAAAGCGCCTGGAAGATCACTAGGATGGAACAGGCATCCAGAGAGGCCAAAGGTACCTTCCTCGAGTAGGTAGATACAAAGGGTAAAGTAGTCATCGACAGATGGGAGCGAGAAGTCAACACTAAGTGCCAGGGAAAAGCCTGGGCAGAACTCATCCAAGAAGCAAGCAGGATAAGGGACTCAGGGGCCACATAGCCTAGGAAAACCCTCTACCAAAAAATAGTGGAGGAAGCTTGGCATACAAAAATGCTAATATGCAAGCTGAGAGCAGAAAATAACGAGACTAGTAGGGTGGAAAACCGAGGCTGCAAGAAGGAAATCATATAAATCCTGAGTCACCTCAGTGACTTGGAGGCCAATGCAAGAAGCATAGTAGAGGACCAGAGGAACCAAGGCGAAAAAATAGACCAACTGGATGGTCAATTCCAACTCTACCTTCACTATGTCCATCACATGGACATCACTACAGCAGACTGACACAGAACACCAGCCAGCATCAGAAGGACGCACACAATGGAGTAGAAAAAGGAAAACAAGGTAAGGAAGGAAGGAGATGAAATCCAACCAATCTACTTGGACTAGCACAGCATCAACTCAAGTTCTTTTTGTTTATCAGTATAGGAACAAATCAAGTTATATGCTCTTCCTTTTATGTATTTTTGAAGGTATAGTTTTTTTTCTTTTTCAAAGGAACTTATGGAGACTGGGTCAGTTTCCCCGAGTGGTGGCCCAGCCATCCCTTCACTAATGTAGATAGTTCATCTTGGGGACCCCTGATCTGGTTTCCTTTTGGAAGATCAAAGAACACCCCTCAGCCCTTTTTCTGTACAATATTTTATTCAGTAATATAGAATCTCAACTCACTTACAAAAATAAAAATAAACATATAACAATAACAATAATATCCCACAACACATAAATAGATCCATATGTATACATATCAAATGTGTATATGATTCTAACTAAACCCAACAAATACTAAGAAATGAATCACTAAGATAAGTAAAAATCAAATTTCTAACCTTCTAAGGCCAAAATATAGGTTGTTACAATTACAAATCCCTAGAACACAACTATGATCTAAAACAGACTAATCCCTCCTTGCATGTCCTTCCATGTAGCTTGTTAAGCCCTAAATAGTGGAAAATTACCCCTTAATTGGGGAATATTACATTATTATTGCTATTTTATTTATGTTTTCTTGGGTCCATTAGTTGTAATTGTACCTCCTAGTCTCCTATATATACCAAATAGACCTTTCCATTTGGAATCATCTGGTATTGGTGAATTTATATGGTGTATAAGGAGGTTTCCCCCTAGAAGAGGCTTATTATCTAAAATTATATATTTTTCAAGGCGTACATTACTTATTCTGATGTTTTTATGCTATTTGGATATTTGTTTCCTAACATTTGGTATCAGAGCTCAAGACCTTGGGGTTTCACTGTTGCATCTAAGACACCTTGGAATTTTTTCTATAAATTGTTTTTTGGGACATTTCAGATGGAACACCTTCGGGGATATTTAGTATACAGATCAAGGTACTTGCGGTTAAAATTTGAACTTCGGGGGATTTATAATTTCGGATATATATCCTATGGAATATCAGATTCCTAAATCATCCTGAATTCAGTCATCTCAGAATTCTCACTATAAATGTTTTAATGTGATTCTTAAGACCATGAAACTTGGAGGATATTCGTAAGAATTATCATGGTATCTGTTGTAAATATTTCAGTGTCTAGGTCATCCTAATTTTGGAGATACACCCTGTGTCAAATAGGGTAGATGACTAGTCCTATTAACTAGTCACAAACAGGTGTTCCAGGTAAAACAATGATATCTTCTTCAGTGAGTATCCAAATTAGGTGAGACTAGTTGCATTGGATAGTGGATATTCTACAGTAATTTTGGTGCAAGTTTCAGAATAAGATATCACATATTGTGTACTTGGAATGATTTACAAGTACGTTCTCTTGGAAAGCCAAACATCAGCAAGGTGTGGGGAAGTTACCATGATTTCCACTTGGCACATCCAATTTTGATCATACCTATGGAATTATAGAGGATAAATATCAAATAACTATATAACAAAATTTCAAACCCAGAAGGGTCGAAATTTTAAATATATAATAGAAGAAAGGTCGGCTAGCAGAACAACCTCCAAACCAGGGTTTAAAAGGCGTGTTTTTTATTGTTGGAAATTTGCATATATTTTGAATAAAAGATCCAATTTGGATGATTCGAAAAGTAGAATAAAGTGGGATAAAAGGAGTATCACATCAATTTGAGAGAAACTTAGGGATTTTTTAAGGTACAGACATGTTCCGGCTTCTCTAAACGTAGGATTTTTCATTACTGGTCAGCGCTACAATCCAGGGATAGTGTGGTTCTTCCATGTACATAGAGTATATCGAAAGGCCCATTTTGAACAGTTGTGCATTATATAGCACTACTAAAAATTTGAGCTCCCACGTACCTAGCATATATCAGGAGACCCTCTAGAATCCTGAGACTTACCAAGTAAACCTTTTGGTCATCTTGTTTCTATAGTACACCGAGAACATCACTTGGGGAGATCGCTCTCTAGTAACTGAGTGGTCGAATAGTACAACTAAGGGCATGGAGAAGCCTCCTTAGTTAGTGCCCTGAGATATTTGGCTAACTACTATTGTTGGACTCCACACGTATATCAGAGAGTTATAGCACCTGACACTCCCTTGTATGTGAGGACCTGTACTTAATCCAATTAGGAATTCCTACCTTATAGTGATACCTGGCCAACATGCCACAAAAAAATGGAACTTCTACACCAAATAATCCTTCAGAAAGTCCTACTTGGACATTTCATGAAGGTGAATAAATGCACAGGGTCATAAATGATTTACAAAAGAAGGAAGTACCAAAAGATGAATTACAAGGGATGATGGATTCAACTAAAGCTAAGATGGAAGCGATAATGGATACAAAGATGGATGGTTTAAAAGGAGAGATCATGTAAGGATTGAAAAAATTGTTAATAGAGAGGCCACTTGAAAGTGACAATTTATCCCATGAAATTCATGATGAGGACACAAGGAAGATGAATCAAGACTAGAGAAACTCCAACTTTGGGTTGAATACCAACCACTTTCCTAAGATCAATATGAGGAATTTTGATGGCAAGGATCCAATCACATGGATACTCCAGATGGAGTAGTTATTTGATCTACATGATGTGCCACACACACAAAACATATGAATTATGTCTTTATATTTAGAACCCAATTAGCTTGTGTGGTGTCGATGGATTTGTTCTCACAAATCACTTGTCACTTTGACAATTTTCACGAAAGAAATGATAGCAAACTATGAGGATACAAGGAGCAATACCTTCTTCATCCAATTGATAAATCTCAAGCAAAGGGGTTCAGTTGCGGAACACATTGAGAACTTCCAAAGATTGAATATAATGGTAACATATATTCTAGATGAGCACATGATTGATGTATTCATAGGAACTTTAAAGGATAACATTCAACATGAGTTTCTCCTTTGGGAATCCAAATCATTGGAGAATGAGTTCAAGGTGGAGAGAAATGTTGAAAGTAAAAATCTGGCTATGCCTACTAGAAGGACCACTCCTAACATATATTGATAGAACAATGTTCCTTCTTCTAAAATGCCTCAACCTACAAGATTGACACCTCAACAATTGGAGGAAAGAAAAGAAAAAGATTTATGCTTTAATTGTGATAGCAAGTACAGTAGGGGACATAAATGTGGTGAGAAGAAATTATTTTATATAGATTGTGAAGAGGAAGAAGAACAAGAACCATCTCAAGATGAAAGCGTAGAAGAGATTTATTCTAAAGATTTGACTCCCACCATATCATGTAATGCATTGGCTAGAATTAGCACTCCAAAGCTCTCATTTTATTTATATATCCAGCACCAGAGTTCCAAGTAATGATTGCAAATGGAGGAACTATCAATTTCTCAGGAAAATTCCATAAGATTAATCTTACTATGGGGGAATATGTAATTAATATTCCAATGATTTCTATACCCATGGGTGGTGCTAGTGTCGTACTAGGAGTTCAATGGTTACAATCATTGGGAACAATGGCTTTTAATTTTCAATAACTTTTCATAA
>JZKD02S2069566.1:110772-131853 GCA_000966675.3 Picea glauca | reverse complement strand
CAGATTTGGATGATGAAATTGATGAGGTCTTTTGGTTGAGGTACATGTTGAGTACATGGTTGAGACAAGTAGTTGATGAGTTGGCACATACATGAGGTGTATAGTTGATGATGTCAGTACATATTGATGAGTCATATTTGATGAGTATTTGACGCATGATTGGTACATACTTGGTACATGGTTGGATGCACTTGTTTATGGTACAGGTTGAGGTGCAGGTTGATGCATGGTTGATGCATGGTTCATATATATTGGTATAGGTTTATAGCGGTATATCTCACAGTGACAGGTTGGCAATGGTTCCATCATTCTACTTCTACTTCAGGGTGGCAGGATGGGGCAAGGAAAGGTGGTTGTAGCCACCTTCCATTTGTATACGGAGAACATATGGGGTTGTAGCCTCCTTCTAGTTGTAGCTATAGAATTGGGGAGTTGGAGCCTCCCTTAGGTTGTAGCCTGAGAAAATAGGGGTTGGAGCATCCTTCCATTTGCAGCTAGAAATCAAAGGAAGTTGGTGCTTCCAATGAATGTAATTCTTCAAGACATATAAGAAAAAGCATTCTGTGTTTTTCTCCCGATTTGGGTTTCCACATAAAACACTGGTGTGTTGTGTATGTGTATGTTTGTTCATGTGTTCATTGCTTATTTACTCTACAGTTATTGGATGATAATACTTCATTGATATAACACTTGGATTATATGGTTAAAAAGGATTAAATTGTTCTGTTACTGATTCACCCCCTCTCTCAGTAATCCAACAAACTCAAACCACTTTTTCCAAGGCTAGAGGAACTAGAAAATAAACCATTTCCATTGAGGAAAATACAGTTAGAAAAGGAGTGTGCAGCAAGCCACTAAAAAATGCATGTAGAGGCTTGAAAGAGGGTAACAAAGAGATGATTTTTCCATCCATTTATTCTCCAACTATTGGGGGACCAAGCAAATGAATTGGAAAGAACCATCACAAACCAAAAAGGTATGGAATAGTATATTTGGTTTGTCTCTATTGCAATAAAAAGGGTCCTATGGCTAACAATTTTTGGAGCTCTAGAAGGCCAAGAAGCCCATGTAGGAATTATTTCTAGTACTATAGATTGAATAGACATTGGGAGGCCAAATGTTGGAGGCTTGACTATGAAATCTATCCCAAGAATCAAACAACCAAGAAAAAATATTGGATACTCAAGATCAAGATGAAAGAGGAGCTTCTTGCACTTGTAGCCCAAGGATTATTGGTTTTCCAATTATCTATTGCAATAAAAAATGTCATCTCTAGCCATTATATGGGTAGAAAAATTATGCCAAAGGTAGCCCCTATTAAAATCTTATCTTCCATATTGTAGAAGAGGCACCCTTTCTTGGAGATTTTTTGGTGGTTGGTTGAATGCATGGAAGAAAAAGATAGAAATGAGTTGAAGATTATGGGGACCAAAATCTTGCAAAATGGGGAGGTGTGATCAGAATTGGATCCTCATCAAAATATATTTCTAAAATTTGTTGTAAGCATTTGAATTTTTTTTTGTCAAAGTCGAGAAAATGTTCAAAATTCCCTTGGAAGTTGAAATGAACCATTGTGATGGTTTTCCTTCCAAGTTATCCCATTAAAAATGAAGGTTTCAATGAAGAATATGAGAGGAGGAAATGAAGAAGGGAACTAGCAGAGATGATAGCTCAAGAAAGTATTTTGCTTGATGAATGAAGAAGAAGAAGACATTGAGTCTATCCCATGATGAATGAAAATTGTTGTTGAAACATGAACATATGAAATTTCCTACCAGTGAGTAACAATACACTAAATATATGTATATATCAATCCCTTTTGTAATTAATTCCCTACTTAATAAACTCCTCAATCAACTTCATTTTATTCCTAGTTGGGTTTCTAGGAACATCTCAATTTCTCTATGTGTGTTTTAACATTTTATAGATTCCTTTGAGCGAGATTATTTCTCTCATTTATGGTGTATTGTTATTGTTGGTTGAACACATGGTTATGATGAAGAGTTCCATATTGTAATTCTCTTAATTCACTTAGAAACCAATTTCCATTAGTATTCAATGAATTTTGACAACTCTCTATTCTCCTCCCATTATAATCTTATATTGAATATCAATGGATTCCATATCATACCCATTGCACTTTTGTAGGAGGTTTTCAAATTGATTTAATTGAGCTTGGTGGACTGTTGGGTGTTTCTATCATTGTTGGAAATTTTTCGGTTTTCCTAGGTCGTTCCCCTCTCTTATAAGCAATGGATTTTTCCTACTAGGTAAATTTGGGGTTAGCCTTCATTGTCCAAGACCCTATATGCATCCCCTGAACCAAATCTAAAACAATGTAGACTTGTTTTCCATTGGTTGGCATTCAACTGGCCCAAATTTTGTTTATTGTATTTTTGAACTAAGCATTGTAACTAGTTAACAAACAGTAGTTGAAGAGGCATGATCTTTGCCTTCTTTCAACTGCAAAGATGGTTTTTTAATTTACTCCATAGATTATCTATGTTGGTGAAGTGAAAAATCCATAGGCCTACCATTTACAAATAAATATACCAAGGAGACCCCGTTTTAGAGGGGATTTCATCTTGTACATTTGATATATTGTTAAAGGAGGTTTCCCCCTCGAAGAGACTTATTATTCATTCTCTTTGTTTCATTTTCAAGGCATGAAGTTATTTCTTCTATTTGGGGAATTTGGTGCATAACAAAAATGATAAGATAAAACTATAGTATGTTGTCACTACAAAAATACCAAGTGCCATCTAGAGTAGTTGAAGAGTCTGGAATCTAGAAGGCCAAGAAATACAAATTAAACTAATAAACAAAATCATAGCCTTCATGCAAAGGATTCTCTTTTTGGCATTGTAATATGTCTTCTTATTTTAATGAATACATTGTTATTAGCTAGGGTGTTTATGCTATTGTAGAATTGTATTTGGTATGGAGACTATTCTCCTAGTTCTTCTCTTAGTTCTTGTGGGTGTAAGCATTCAAACTCGTGGACTATTCTAGTGTTATGATGTTAACTCTCATTTATTTTATTCTTGCTAATGCTAATATGGAACATAATATTCTTGATAGTTTGGGACCATGATCAATTACTTGGAATCTATGATTATGTGTGTGCTTTAGTTGGTGGCCTACACTCCCCATTATTGTATGTTCAATCATGTTTCATTTCAACTTGGTTACTAACTAGTTGTGGGAGAGGGAAGTTCTTTTAGATGGATCATTTCACTATAGGAGGGAGATAGGAGGGTTTGATTTGAGTTCATTTCTTATAACCTAATATCCCCTAGTTATCAATGTCATTTCATTTCTATATTTTATATTTAGCAACGATTTGGCTCCTAATGTCTAGCAAGGTATGCATACCATACCCCCCTCTAGATTTGAACCTGTGACCTCCAAGGAAGAAACACATGTTCTTAACCATTAAACCTATTCAAATTGTATACAATATATTACCTTACATATTGCATGTATGCAATAATGAAAGAGCTTACTACTTAAACTAACAAGAACAAAAAAATGGTAACCTAACCACAACACACATTAATGTTTTCATAAAATTAATTTTAAAGATATGCACCCTTTTGTTCCAATACATCTAAAAAATTATAACATTATTTTATGATATTGTTCCCTTGAGAAACAAAATCGAAATATCACCTCGACAAGAGTACATGTTTCTCACGGTATTTTTTTTCAACTGAAAAATTGCTCTTTATATTAGAAAATATAAATGGTGCACATTACATCATCTTCATAGTTCTTGTTGTCTTAGCATGCCTCCATTATCTTGGCATAGACAAAACAAAACAACCTTTGAAAAGATTTCATAACATAGTCTCTATACTTGAGCTTACAATACAACAAGCACTAAAGCCTGAGAACCCAGGAGTCTCATGGAGAGAAAAGACCCATCAAAACTCCATTTTATAACTATGCAGTGAAAGTATAATAGAGAAGCAAAAAAAGATGGAAACTGTCCTAAAAACTCTCCATAGACTATAAACACCAAAAAATAGCTAAGAAGTTAATAAAGTTCTAAAAAGAGGGTGGTGCCCTCATTTCCATCTACCCACAAATTGTATTCAATCTTTCCTTTGTTCTTCGACAGTGCCTTTTTCGAGAGAAAATATGCTTCCTTGTTTATCTCCCTATAAACATGGGTGTAATGGATCTATCTAAATGATTTTTTGAGCTTATTGATAATATCCATCCATCCTATCAGAGAGGAAATCTGTAGCTTACCTCTATCCTTCAACCACTCAATTATAATATTTGAATATCCAATTACCTGGATACCTTCAATATTCAACTGCACCGCCAAGATATGAGTCTACCATGCTCCAAGCAATTCTTCCTTGGTATTTGTGCCAAAGCCACAATTGAAGGTCCACTTGTAGACTGTGTTTGTGCTAGTCTTTATCAAACCCCCTACCCCACACCTATGATCACTTAAATGTGCAACACCATCGAACCAACTCATTATAGGAGTGATGTAACATGGGCTCTAAATTATGAGAGGGAGATCCTTCTTCAAGGTAGGCTCGGTTGGAAGGTTTTCTCTAACTTTAAATACTATAGAGAGAATAGAAGGTTTACTTCCCTTGAAGATAGGTTTTTTCCGCTCCAACCAAACAAACCAACAAAGTATGGAAGGAAGCGTGATAAAAAAAGCCTCATTTTTATGCCAATTTTCAAAGCATCCACTTAAAGTACTACCTTCCCATACAGTAAAGATTTTAAGCTCCTTTTTTATCCTAATACACACCTCTCGACAGAAGTTGCAAGAAACAAATAAGTGGTACATGGATTCTGCATCTTTGGAGCACAAGTGACAAATATTTGGACCTTGCCAACCCTTTCTTTGCAGAGTGTCCTAGGTTAGGATTTTGTTCTCAATGGATAACCAAATAAATAATTTAATCTTTTGCACCATATCCCACTTCCACATATGTCTTCTCCAACCTCCATTAACATTCAACCACTTCTTCTTTGCAAGAGACAAATAAATATTTTTAACATTAAGGCTTCCAAATCTATCTCCCCCAGTCCATATGAGTGCATCTTCTTGGTTATGTAACTGCACCACCGCTCCACTAAGTTCCCTGCAATAGGCATCCCATTCCACTACCAGGTTCCCACTAAGTCCAATCTCCTCACTAGTTTTCCAGTAATAAGATAGAAATCCTAGTCTGTTTTCTCCTAAATCATGGTAGAGATAGACCAAATGGTTTCTTTTCAGTTAAGTTAATAGTTGGTGAGATAAAAAGGAGGAACTCCCCAAGCCCAAAATGTTATCCAACCCAAGTAACATTGAGTGACCCGACCCCAACCTCTAACTCAACCAGTGGGTAATCAAATGCAATGAATTCAGAAGGTTCTTCCAAATCTGAGAGGCAGATGAAGTTGTAGCTAGAGTCAACCTAAACTAGGTGACTACAGAGCTGTGAGGAATGTACTTATCTTTAATCACCTTATTACACACTCCTTCCTTCATCAAGACTCGCCACAAGGAGTTTGCAGCCAAGGCATTATTGAAAAGAAAAATATTTCTTATCCCCCAACCTCCCACAAGTTTTGGTTTTGCTATGAATTCCCAGCTACAAAGATGAAAATGTTTTTTCCCCTCATCACCCGACCAAAGAAAGCTAAACATAAGTTTCCTTATTTTTTCCAGGATGGAAGCTGGTATGGCCTCCAATGCCATCCAATACATAGGTTGACCTTCAAGAAAATATTTAACCAGTGTGAATCGGCCCCCCAAAGATGATCATCTGTTACACCACAACCCAATCCTTTCTTCAATATTAGAGAGGATCCATCTCCAGTCCAAAATTTTATAAGCATCGGCCTTTAAGAAATAACCAAGATATCGAAAAAAAATTACAAGTTCCTCAAAGTTGTGAGGAAAAATATCCTTTAAATTCTATAATGTCTCTCCATGGACTCCATCATAGTAAAAGATAGACTTTGACCAATTTATCAACAGTCCAGAGGCACTACAAAAAGTCATTAAAAAAAAATTAATCTCTAACCACTCATCAATAGAAGCTTTTGACATGATTAACACATCGTCCAAACAGAGAAAATGTAGAATCTTGACTAACCTGGAAACCTTTACCCCTGATAACTTCCCTTCATCCTTTCCTTTCTTTAACAACAAGCTAAGTCCTTCCATGATTAGAATGAATAACATAGGCGATAAAGGACAACCTTGTCTAATTCCTCTACCACTCTGGAACATTTGAGAAGTCTCCCCGTTTATCAAGACTGCAAAGTTTGCACTGGTCACACAACTTAAGATCCAATTTGAGAAGGGGATACTGAAGCTCGATTTAATTAGAGTCAATCGTAGAAAATCTTAAGGTCCAACTTTAAAATCAAGGATTTTGATTTTTTAACCATAATACTATGCAAGCATTCTTGTGTCGTGCCTATTGCATCCAAGATCTCTCTACCTTTTAGAAAACCCAACTATTCCTCCAACAGTGAGAAAGAAAGAATAGGCTTTAGCCTATTTGCAATTAACTTTGAAATCAACTTGTAACATAAATTACACAAAGCAATTGGTCTGTAATGATCCCCAAATGACAAAGGACTATTTACTTTTGGAATAAGAGTAAGAAAAGTCACATTTATAGACTTATTCACTGAGCCACATAATTTGGATTCCTCCACCATTTCTAATAAATCATCTCCTACTAAGTCAAAAAAGTGGATGAAAAACTCTACAGTCCACTCGTCGGGCCCCAAATTCTTATCTTTGGAAAATGACTTGAGAACCTCCCAAAGTTCCAACTTCTTACATGGGCGGTCTATAAGTGTTGCATCGTCTTCCTTCACAATGCGATCATAAAGGCCAACAGTGTCAACTTGGCCATTAATAACCACATGGACAGATTCCTCATAAAAAAATAAAAAATAATTGATAGATTATTTTTTGATGGCTACCTGACCAGAATGTAGAACTCCACTCTCATCCCTAATCTCCCAAATATGATTCTTGATCCTCCTGAAACTTGCATAACTGTGAAATAATTTTGTATTCTTATCTCCATTCTTTAACTAGACAGATCTACTTCTAAGTCTCCACTTCTCTTCTTCTACTTGTAAAATTTTATCATGCTTAGCCTCCAAGAGTTTTATTTGGGTATCCCTACCACTGTTACTATTCTCATGTGTCGCGTCCAGAAATAATTCTTTCAAAAGTCCCTCTAATCGAACTAGATTTTCTTCCTGTTTTTTTTTTAATTCTTTTTCACATGCTTTAATGGGAAGCTTTAGAGAATTCAATTTATCAACTAATATTTGTTGTACATCCCTTTCAACTAGAAATGCAGGATCCTTCCATAATTCATTCACTAATGAAACCACCTCTTCTTCACATAACCAACTAGCATTGAACTTGAAAGGATAAGACGCCGGAGGATTAAGACGATCTAATCTTAAAAAGACAGGTGCATGGTTTGAAATGTATGGAAAATCCACCCATGATTTATATCTACTAACTCCCGCAATGAGATCTTCAGCCACAAAGACGTGATCTAGTCTTTTTGATATACTTCCAGTGCCCTTTCTGCCATTTCTCCATGTCGGCACCAAAACATTTGGAGCAATGTCTACCATTCGAGAACCATTAAAAAAGTCCTTAAAGAAAGTTGATAGAGGATCCAAATGCACTGCTTCTCCCCACATCTGCCCAGCATCACAGGTAAGATTCAAGTCACCAGCCAATATAATATTTCTGCGAGCCAAAAGACCCCTGACTGCCACATTTTCCCAAAAGGATTTTCTATCCAAACAAGGCCCATACACATTTAACAAAGTAATCGACAGATTTAGATCCAAACAAGTACCTATTAAAAGGATACCACCACAACACAAAAAAGGACTAATGTCAAACAATTTTGGATCCCAAGTTACTAATAAACCCCCCGAAGTTCCAACTGCACTTACAACACACCAGAGCTAGGAAGGACGAAAATAATTCATAAAGGCTCGAGCCTTTTTATCCTCCACCATAGTTTCTTGCAGAAAAATAATGTCCGGTGAAGTCCTCTGAAGAATTCTTCGAAGGGAGGTGGATTTCAGGATCCCCCCCACCCCTCTAATGTTTAAAGAGAGCAATATCATGATTTTTCTCTCACCGTGGCTTTCATGCCTCTAAGCGCCCCATTTTCACAAATGACTGGTAAGTGTGTCTCAACAGATAAGAAACCCATTTCCTCTTTCTTTTTCCTCACACTCCGATTTTTTATTGGGGAAATATCCAATTCTATACCCTTTGACCATGTGTAATCCTTCCCAAGAGTCTCTCCTTTGGGACTCGACTGTATGGAAACCCCCTTTTGAAACCGATCTGTGGTAAACTATCCTCCCCTGGAAACTTGGTAATTGTATCAGTGAGAGAGCCTCTATGTAGGACGGGACATGGGTCTCGAGGACTTCCCCAATGGCACTATCCCCCAACTCAGGTTCCCTATACCTTGGCATTTGATGTAGACCCCCAACCCTCAGATCAAGGTCCGCACAGGATCTTTCAATTTCGGCCCCTTAGAGTTTGACTGGCTCTTTTATCTCCTCTCGAAATTTCTTTACACACATAACAATAATGTTTTTCCATAGGTCCTTATGAGTATGCTCGTGTGAACCAATACAAAGCACCACTCAACTCCCTTGACCACAATAAAATGATCGCGCCCTTTTTCCTTATCGGGACCTTTCCTCTTCTTTTCTTTTTGGGATTTCGGGTTTCGTGATTTTTCGAATCCTATTGTCGAAGTTCTCGACCTTTCCACCTTCCGAAACCCGAAATGTCGATTTTCCAAAAATGCTTGGCCGCGTCCTCCTAAACAACTATATCACATTTCACAATTTCAGGAGTTTCGGAACAAGGAATCCCGACCTCTTGTCTTCGCAACTATTGAAATGCCAAAACCTGAAACGTTCAGCAAAAGACTGGCTTCTAGCAGAACTTTTCACCTTTTCGGGGTTTCGAACTTCACAATTTCGCGAGTCATGATGTAAGGCTTTCGACACTCTAACCTCCACAAACCCCAAACTCTGAAATAATATCTCCAACGGGATCAACGGATACAAGCCTCCCTTCGATCCAACGGCCCACGTGATTTCGGACTTTCAGGTACCGAGAGTCCAAGACTCTCGATCCCAGGACACTGTCCTCTCGGGGTCCCGAACCCTGAAACATTGAATTGCCAAAACGCCACTTCACACTATTCCGCATTTTGCAATTTCGGGGGTTCTCATGTGAAGAGCCCGAATTCTCGTCAACGGGAATGTCAAAATCTCGATTCCCGAAATGCCGAAATACCACTTCACAATATCCCGGATCTCGCAACTTCAAAATTCTAAATGCAAGGGCCCAAGCTACTTGTCCTCAGGACTTCCGGTATTCTGAATCCTGAAATGTCGAAATGATTTTATTTTCCTCGGGATTTCGTAAACCGGAAGTTCGAAACTCTCAATTCCAAATCACTATCTCCTCGAGATCCCGGATCACGAAATGTTGAAATGTCGAAATGCTCCTCCAAAGGTATTTCGCGTTTCACGATTTCGGAGCTTCTTATGTGGAGCACTCTACTCCTTGTCAACGGGAATGCCAAAATGTTGATTCCCGAAATTCTAAAATTTGTCCTAGGCTATTTTTTTCGCGATTTGGGAGTTAGAGCGACCAAGGGTTTTGGATTTCACTCTAGACTCACAAATCCTGAATACCCAAAATAATATGATGCTCCAGTAGATCAGGATCAACGGTCCACGCTGACTCCTGTTACCAGAGTGATGGATTCATCCCTCCTTATCCACCTTGTAACTTCTCTGGATCTTACGGTTCTCGTGATTTCAGGAGTTCTCCTCGGAGAATTCCGACTACTAGATTTCTTCCTTGACAGCTCCTTCGAAATGAACCAATGTTCTTATACTGGAACTCAAATCCTGTGAAATGACTTCGACCCCCCCCCCCTTTGAACACTTCAAAGGAATTAACCCTTTTGAGCTTTTCTTTGACAACTTCAAGTCACCAAAGAACTCCTACACGCACTCCTTGCAGAAATCCTTCAATTACTTTTGGGTATTTGAACTCTTGACTTTGTGCACCTTCTACAACAGCAGTCTTCCTCTCTTCCACCTTAGTTAATAACTCCTAAGGACTCAACTAGCCTGCGCACACCTTGCATGGCTTCTGTGCCTATCTTGCACTTCTGCTGAAATAAGAACAACGGTATTCCTCCTGAGCTTTCAGAGATAAACTCTGAGCCTTCATCAACACACTCCTTGCGGACGTTTCACTGCACTCCTTGCAGGAACTTCTCACTCGGGATGAGAAACAATTGAAACTCATTTCCTCTCTCTCTCAGACTTCAAACATCCAACTTGAAAACATACATTCACATACATCATAATAACAAATGTGTGACAGAGAGAGTAAGAAACTATAAACATACCATTCAACATATGTACACAGAAAACATCGTAACACCATGAGTCTGAATCAAAGCTTCATATATTAATTCAAGCTTATGTACATTGGTTCTTCTCTACAACTCTCTACTATAGCTCTCTTCTTCTCTATGCTAATGTTCTTAATTGATCTAATTTTAATTGATTCAATGATACAAAGATGAGGGTGTCTATAGTCATTTTCCCTCTTGTTCCTAAAATTGTCTAATCTGGAATTTAAATCTACCTACTTTCATTAACTGGGCATAAATGCCTCTACATTCTACAAATGAGAGCGAATCGCTCATGCTCTGTTTACAATACGCAAGTACGCTTTCTTTTAACCATTACATTAATTCTTCAAAAACATTTCCAAAATGTGTAAAATGTATGTTGCACTTTCCAGCTATCTTCTGCCTTCATGCTCGCTTGGCTGGCTGCTTGCGATGCTCCTGCATCATACTCTCTCACTTGAAAATTTTCATGAACTCCTGTTCATGAGCTCTTGCACGGTCTGTCCATTCTTCTGAATTTCTTATTCATCCTCCCAACGAGCATCTTCAATTGGATGCCCCTTCCATTTGACCAAGTATTCAAAATACTCTTTTCTCTTGGTCTTCTTGCTGACCCTCTTATCAATTATACTTTCCATTTGTGGCTTTGCAACTACAGGCATTTGTTTGGTCCACTAAAATTATGTCTGTTCATTCTCTGCCCCTGATTCTTCATCTCTGTAAGGGTACAAATCTGATATGTTGAATATTGGTGAAATTCCGATCCCATCGGGTAATTCAATATCATATGCATTTGCCCCAAATTTCTTTACGATCTTGCATGGTCCAATCTTCTTCATTTTCAGTTTGTTATATGTTCCCCTTGGAAACCTTTCTTTCCTCAGATGTGCAAGAATCATATCACCAACTTCAAATTGAAGTTCTCGCCTATTTTGATATTCTTTGTGCTTGTACTCTTGACTCGAATTCTACAATCGTTCCTTAACTTGGCTGTGAAGCGCCTTCATTGCTTCTACAAAATCCTCTGCACTAGCACTTCTAAATTTAGTTTGTTCTGTATCTTTTAATTTAGAAACTCCCCTTGGATGCATTCCATATACAATTTGGAATGGACTCTACCTTGTGCTTCTATTGATCGAATCATTATAAGAAAATTTCGCCTGTGGCAAAATGTGATCCCACTGACTGTGGTGTTCAGTCACTAGGCTCCTCATCAAATCTCCCAAGATTCTGTTTACAACTTCTGTCTGCCCATCCATCTCAGGATGATATGCTAAGCTAAATGACAATCTTGTCCCTAGCTTCTTCCATAAATTTCTCCAGAAATGTCCAATGAACTTGGTATCTCGATCTGAAACTATACTTCTTGGCAAGCCGTGAAGTCTGATGACTTCTTTGAAAAACAAGTTCGCAATATGAGTTGTGTCGCTGGTTTTCTGGCATGGTATAAAATGTGCCATCTTTGAAAGTCTGTCTACCACCACAAAGATTAAATCAAATCCTCTTTGTGTTCTCGGGAGCCCCAATATAAAATCCATGCTCACTGCATCCCACGGCCTCTCTGGTATGGGTAATGGCTGGTATAACCCTATGTTTTTCCTTTTTCCTTTTGTGTGCTAACAAATTCTACATCTATCCAAAATTCTTTTGACATGTGTCCTCATCCCTGGCTAAAAATATGAGCCATTTAATTTCGAGAACGTTTTGTCATGACCAAAATGTCCGGCCAATCCTCCACTATGTTTTTCTTTCAGCAGATTCTCCCTCATGGAGCATTTTGTAATACATAACTAATTGCCCCTAAATAATAATCCATCTTGGATCAAATATTCGGTCCATTGGCTTCTGTCCCTGAGAATTGGATTCTCAGATGCCTCATACGCCTCTTTAAAATCTGGGTCGTCCTTGTACATTTCTTTGAGGTTATCAAAACCCAAAGTTTTGACTATGAATTCCTGGATCAGCAAACATTTCCTACTCAAAGAATCAACAACTTTGTTAGCAGTTCTAGAAATATGTTTAATTACAAAAGTAAAATTCTGCATGTATTCAACCCATTTAACATGTCTTTGGTTCAACTTCTTCTGTTGAGTCACGAATTGTAAAGCATGATTATCGATGTACAAAACAAACTCTTTAGGAACCAAATAATGCCTCCATTTCTTCAGTGCTTGTATGACTGCATAAAATTCTTTGTCATATGTTGAATATTTAATCTTTGCTTCATTCAGTTTTTCACTGAAGTATGCAGCTGGCCTATCATCTTGGCTCAAGACTGCTCCAATTGCAAATCCAATAGCGTCGCACTCGACCTGAAATGTCTTACTGAAATCTGGCAACACCAGAATTGGTTGTTCAGTAATCCTCCTCTTCAGCAGGTTGAAACTTTTTTCTACTTCCTCTGTCCAGTGAAAAGATTTGTGTCTTTTCTTCATCGTGTCCATCATCAGTGCGCTAATCCCACTAAAATTTCGGATGAATTTCCTGTAGAAACTACCTAATCCATGGAAGCTTCGAACCTCAAATACACTCTTTGGTGATGGACAATTCCTAATCGCCTCTACCTTATCCGGATCCATTTTTAGCTCGTCTGCAGAGATAACAAAACCCAAATAAATGAGTTTTTTCCTCATAAATGTTGATTTCTTCACATTTATCAGTAATTTCTCTTGCTGCAATCTCCTCATCACTGTAGCTAAATGCTTCAAGTGTTCTGCTTCTGTTTTGCTGAAAATCAATATATCATCAAGATATACAATGACGAATTTTCCTGTGAAATCCTTCAGGACTTCATTCATCAATATCATGAAAGTACTGGGCGCATTTGTTAAGCCAAATGGCATAACAAGCCATTCATACTGTAACACCCTGTTTCCCCCAAATTTGTAAAAATAACTATACTAGCCAAGAACTGTGGAAAACTCAAAAATGTGAATGTGTGATGTGAATAGACCTTGTGAAAAAGGTCGATGAATGTGAATAATATTATGAATATATATATATTGCAGGACTGCTGAGAGGGGATGTTCTGAAAAAGAGACCGCGATGGCTGGAGAATGGTGGTGGAAGGCACCTGGAAAGGTGGCGTTAACTTCCAACGAAACCAATACCGTATTTGGACTTCGTTGGCCTGGAGAACCAAGAGTGGCTCGCTGGCCCGAAATAAATTACTCACAGGTTGGTAGGTAGATGGCTCCTCATGAATTAATGAGGGATGGGGAAAGTGAACCGCCCATCCGTAGGAGCCTCGGGCCTGACCACCGCGAGGGAAATCGTGCCAAACGCAACCTCGCAAGAGGGAAATGCGTGAGGAAGAAGAATGGAGGGGGTAGACATGAGGGGAGGAAGAGAACTCTGGAAAATACAGAGTGAGTGATAGCAGAGAAGGGGGAGAGTAACCCTCGTTCTCGGTGACTGGCAAATAGAGACGTAGTCTAGCAGCATCGGGGTCTCAGCTCGGGGGTGGCTAGTGGTAAATCCTATAGGAATCGCTGAGCCTATGGTTGGGTGGAAACGAGCACCCCTCTCAGCAGTTGCATCAGCTCTGGTGTTATTTCTGATAAGTGTTATTTGAAGTTAATTCCATAATCGCATGTTCAGTTTTATGTGCTTGTAAATAGTTTTGAATAGAAGTGTTTACCTAACGTTTGATTTGATAGAATGGATGCCTATATATGCTTACATGCCATAGTTGTTTTCTGCACAAATTATTAAGTCTGGGACATCAGTTCGCTCCACCGAGAATCGTCTTATTTGCTTAGTTTCTCATAATATTCTGGGAAGGCCCCTTGAGAGTACTCTTTTCCGAGAATTACCCCATAAACCTTGTAACCGTACTGAACCTTACCAGAGACTCGATTAAGATCAGAGATAATTGCCCAAGAACCATCTGAGGATTCATGCAATCCAGGTTTGGAACCCTTATGCAAGAAATAGTAGCTTTCTAAGGTCTCGCGGTCATGGGAGCCTGAAGATCCGAGAGTTTGAACTTCGTGATTCAAGCTCAGGAGGGATAGCGAGTTCAAATATAGAAAGAAAATACTCTATCGCTTGGTAAATGAATGGTCGGAATCCTTTCAGGAATACCCCAAGCCTGTCAACACTAACGGATCTAGAGAAGGAGCGTAGGCGTTAACACCACGCCCTTTCAGCCTTCGCAAATAGCGATGGGATCCTGGACCATAGATCCCAAGGACCCATCAGAGCTCTATAAGTCGTCAATATTAACCTTTACTTAGGCGGAAGAGTGAACTCGACTACGTCCCAAAAGTCCCGAAGACATCGGGACCATCCATGTTGGAGGACAAGTGGCAGAGATCTGACCATTTCATGTATCATGGATTCGTGAGTTCGGAGGTGGAATACCAGGCTCCTAGAGTCATGAAGTCCCAAGTCGTGAGATTGTGATGTGATTTGGGTCGTTGATCAAAGAGGAAGGACGGTCATTGGATCTGACGTCTGGATACATCGCGTATTGGGGGTTCATGAGTTTGGAGGTGGAAGACCGAACCCTTGGATTCTCGAAGTCCCGAATAGCGAGAAGTAGGAGCAACCATTGAGTCAGGACCTCCTCCACATATTGCATATCGGGGTCTCGGAGGTTGAGAGGAATCAGTTTTGACTGTAGAAGTCACGAGCTTGCGAGTTGCGAGAGCTTGGGCAACACGTGGCACGTCCGCTTGGTGGGACCCATGTGGTTGACATGTGGTGTGACGATAAGATGCCCAGAGAGAGGGGGAAGTGGTGACAGGTGGTGGACACATGTCGTTTAAAACAAGAATCAACATCCTGTTGACTTCTCGTACTTTGGGTTCTCGTAAGAAAGGAGCACAAAGGCCCAACAACTCAAGTCGCGAAGTTGTGAGTTCCGAGAAGCCCGGAAGGAGCCAAACCTTCTCTGACTTTCGCATCTTGGGGTTTCGTGAAGGGAAGGTGCCAAGGTTGGATGCCACAACTTGCAAAGTTGCGAAATAGCAAGGAGTTGAGACAGTCGTTGGATCCAGGTCGCGGGAGGACCGTTGGATCAGGTACCCCATCGCATATGATGCGTTCGGGGGTTTGGAGGTTGAGAGAACCTTTTCTCGACATCAGAAGTCGCAAAGTGTCAAGAGCTGAGGCACGAGTGTGGACACGTGGCAGAACCACAAGGTGGGGCCCTCATGGTTGACAAGCAGACATGCGTCGTCTGGGGAGAAGGAGTCAACACTTCGTTGACCTCTTGCGTCTCGGGGATTCACGGGATAAGAGCACGAAGGTTCATCGCTACAACTCGCAAAGTCACGAGTTGCGATGGGAGCTAATGTTTAGCCTAACCGGTGGTCACGCGCGGGGGGCGCTGACATAAGGGAGCTATACCCCTTTTGTGATCTCGGTTATCGGTAGATTGGAAAGGAGCAGTTGAGAGCTTCAACTCGCGAACTCACGAGATGGCGAGTTGTGACAAGCGCCTTTGGGAATAGGCCTTGGTCATAGCCCAATGGTCACTTGGGAGTCGTGGAGCTCGCGCCTAGTTTTGTTCGCACAGGGGAGCTTCCAAAATGACCTGGCTCATAAAATAAACTGAACTATACTTAAGACCGGGAGGTTGCATAGAGACTTTGTTGAGGCAGAGGTGGCGTCTGCAACCTGTGCTAAGCCCCATAGGGTCTTGAGGATTCTGTCCCTCGGGAAAAGGGAAAAAAATTTATTATGCCGTAGCGGGTATTTGGCAAATTAGTATCAAAGCATGGTTACAACACTTGGCCTGCTTGGGCTCATGAACAGGTTGCGTAGAAGCTCCATTCGGAACATTCCTAAAAAAAAGGAGTAACCCCCTGTCTTAACCTTCCTAATCAAAATATGAAGTTAAGAATGAAAAAAAAAACCCTATTGTGTGTGTGTACATGTGAAAATATAAATTATGTATTGATTGTAAATAAATATACATATTGACTAACAACCAGAGTTTTTTTTCTCTTTTTCCACACAAGCGGAAGATCAACCACGGGAAATTATCACGCATAGTATGGTGACTCACCATGAAGTGGGAGAAGGCTCCCACAATAGAGACAAAGAGTCTGACAAAAGGAGGGCAGCAGGGACCTCTCCAGGTCTAGCCGAGACGGTGAGGAGCCTCGTGGTCGAATTACAAATATGTAAGGCCGACAATGAAAGGATGACGAGAGAACAAGAAAAGCAAATAGAAATTAACGCAGTTTTACTGCAGAGTTTATCTGATCTACAAAAAAAAATGTAGCATGAACCTGAAACTCAAAAACATGGTCATATCAGTGGTCACGCTAAGAGGAGCACCTCGAAAAAGGTCCAACCCAGAGGTAAAGGACAAGTGTCGGATGATTCCTCTGAGAAGGAAGCTGGTGATTTGGAGGGTTCTTCTAGCAATATAACTAGTTCCTATTCCTAAAAGAAACATAAGAAGCAAAAGCCTTCCAAAGGTCAAAAATTTGAAGAATTCAGAAAAGCCAAACCACCCTCCTTCGACGATGAAATAAATAAGGGAGAGGAAGCAGAGGCTTGGTTGCTTGGACTAAAGAAGTATTTCAGAGTAGATGACTTTTCAGAAAATATGAAGGCCCAAGTGGCCACCTTCAATTTGAACGGAAAGGCTTCCATTTGGTGGGAAGACCTTAAGAATGTGAAAGGGGTTCGCGAAGAGGACCTGTCTTGGGAATGGTTTGAGAAATACTTCCAGAAGAAGTATCTGTCGAAAAAATATTTCGACGAAAATACTAAAGAGTTTTATGAACTCAAACTAGGACAACTCACTATAGAAGAATATGTCAACAAATTCCTCAATTTGTTAAGGTATGTACCCTATATAAAAGAGGAAAAGGAAAAGGTGCAATGCTTCATCAGTGGACTACCCAGGGACTACCGAAATAGAATTGAATTTGATGAGCCAAAGACCCTAGAAGGCACTATTCGAAAGGAAACCTATTTTCATGAACAGTTCGGACATCGAGCAGAACCTCACAAAGGATGGAAACAGAGGAATAGTTCAAGATTTTAGAAAAGGGGAATTAAATACTCGGGATTTAAGAACTATAAAAAGAGCCCAAGAATGATCTTCCCAGCCCGAAGTATGCACCAGCAGAATTTTCCCTCCTTGAGCGGGAATAAAACTTCTGGACCCATATCAGTGAAGACCGATAACCCGAAGAGAGAGCCTTTGAAATGTTGGGGTTGCATGGAAGAACATCTATTGAGAGACTGTCCACACCAAAAACAGAATAGTCGGAGGATTTATAACATCCAAGAAGCTACTACTATCAATGATGTGGCAAGGAGTGAGCCACAAATTTATGCAGCCTTGGATAATAACCAAGCGGACCACCAAGCTTCAGTAGTGGAAATAGAAGGTATGATTTCCAACCATCTAGTGTCTGTTTTAATTGACCCTGGTTCAAATTTGAGTTATATAGCCCCTAAAGTTGTTGATAAGTGTAAACTATAGCCACAAAAACATACCAAGACATGGTTGGTACAATTAGCCATTGGCACCAAAAGAAGGGTAGTAGAGGTTATACCAGCCTGCCAATTGATGCTGGGTAAATTCCCCACCCAAACAACCCTTAAATTATTACCCCTGGGATCATATGATCTGTTGATTGGTATGGATTGGCTAGCTGCCCATAAAGCCAGATTGGACTGTTACCTTAAGTCCTTAGAATGTGTGAGTAAAGAAGGGAAGAGGATAACCATTCAAGGGATCTGAAATCCTATCTCGGTGAGACAAATATCATCTCTACAAATGAGAAAGTATTGTCGAAAGGGATGTACCTTATATGCAATACAAGTGTTGAAAACAATCGAAGGTGATGAACCAAGCCTTGGCGATCACCCTATCCTGAGAGAATACAAAGATGTGGTTCTGGAAGAAGTATCGGGTCTAGCTCCAAGAAGGGACATAGACTTCTCGATAGAACTTGCACCAGAAGCGGTGTCGGTGTCTAGAACACCCTACTGAATAAGTACACCCGAGTTAGTTGAACTCAAGTTGCAATTAAAAGAAATGATGGATAAGGGCTATATTCGGCCCAGTGTGTCTCCATGGGGAGCACCAGTCCTGTTCGTCAAAAAGAAGGACGGTACATTTAGACTGTGTATAGATTATAGGCAACTCAATAAGGTAACCATAAAGAACAAGTACCCCTTGCCCAGGATCGATGACCTGTTTGATCAATTGGGGGGTGCGTCTATTTTCTCAAAGATTGATTTGAGGTCGAGATACCATCAAGTCTGAATCAAGGGTGAAGACACCCATAAAACTGCTTTCTGAACGAGGTATGGTCACTATGAGTTTGTGGTGGTGCCATTTGGGTTGACCAATGCCCCTGCCACTTTTATGTGCTTGATGAACAATGTACTCAGAAAATTCCTAGACAAATTTGTGCTTGTTTTTATTAACGATATATTAATTTACTCCAAGAACAGAAAAGAGCATGAAGAGCATATTAGACTTGTGCTGCAAGTTCTAAGAGAACATCATCTCTATGCAAAATTCAACAAATGTGAATTCTTCCAGAAGAAAATACATTAGTTAGGCCATGTTCTCTCTGAAGAAGGAGTAGCGGTAGACCCTGACAAAATCAGGTCTATCATGGAATGGCCTACCCCAAAGGATGTTTCAAACATCAGATCCTTTATGGGATTAGAAGGATACTATAGGATATTTATAAAGGGATTCTCCAAGATTGGCTGCCCAATCACTGCACTCCAGAAGAAGGGGACAAAATTCCTGTGGACACAGAAATGTGAAGAAAGATTTCAAACCCTGAAACATTTACTGACCCATGTGCCCATGCTGAAGATTGTCAATCCAGAAGCTGACTTCCTCGTGTGCATAGATGCCTATAAGGAAGGGCTCGAAGGAGTCCTTATGCAAAAAGGAAGTGTGATCTGCTATGAATCCCGAAAATTGAACGAGCATGAAGTCAACTATGTGACCCATGATCTAGAACTGGCTGCCATAGTGCATGCCTTGAAAATGTGCAGGCATTACCTCCTGGGAAGAAAATTTGTACTTATGACAAATCATTGTGGATTGTGATACATGTTTGATCAACTGAAGCTCAATGCTAGACAAGCTAGGTGGATGGCCCTCCTTAGCGAGTTTGATTCTGAAATCAAACACATTAAAGGAAAGGAAAATAGGGTGGTCGATGCCCTCAACAGAAGTATGAAAACAATTCACCTGGCAGCGGTGAGCACCTGCGAGACAGATGACAAGGAAAGAATCAGAAATGCACAAGAAACAGATCCCTTCGTCCGGACCGTGACCAAGTACCTACAACAAGAACCCATCGGAATAAAATATGAAGACTATCAGATGACTGAAGGAGGTCTTCTCACTTACAGAAACAAATTCTATATTCCAACGTGTGACGACTTGAAGAGGTTCATTATGGATGAACTACATAAAAGACCCTACTCGGGTCATCCAGGATACCAGAAAATGATCACTACCACCAAGAAACAATTTTATTGGCCTGAATTGAAGAAAGACATAGCCGAGTACCTAGCCAAATGCATAGAGTGCCAATAGTTTAAAGCAGAACATTGACACCCAGCAGGATTATTGCAACCTTTACCAATCCCAGAATGGAAATGGGAAACCATCTCCATGGATTTCATCACTGGATTACCAACCTCAACCAAACAGAATGACGCCATTATGGTGGTGGTGGATAAATTGAGAAAGTCTACTCACTTCATCCCCGTTAAGAGACCAAGTTGTTGTTTAGCACTGCCTATCACCCTCAAACCGACGGACAGACAGAAAGAGTGAATCAAATATTAGAAGAAATGTTAAGGATGCATGTAATGCATCAACCCAAGAAATGGGAAGATTGCCTGCCACTGGTAGAATTCGCCTACAACAACGGCTACCAAGCATCCTTAAAGATGAGTCCCTTTGAAGTCCTCTATGGTAGACTGTGCAACACTCCTGTCAGCTGGAGTAATCCCGTAAACAAGATTTCTTTTGGACCCAACATGTTGAAAGAAATGGAACAATAGATGACTCAGATAAAACAAAACCTGAAAGTCACTCAGAACCGACAAAAACGTCATGCTGACCAAAAGAGAACTCTAAGAGAGTTCAAGGTGGGAGACCATGTATATCTCAGAGTTAGGCCCAAGAAGAGTTCCCTGAAAACGGGAGCTTGTGCCAAGTTGGCACCTCGGTATTGTGGACCCTTTGAGGTTCTAGATAGAGTGGGACCTGTAGCCTATAGGCTGGCACTTCCTCCCATAGTCAAAGCACATAATGTTTTCCATGTCTCATTATTGAAGAAATATGTACATGATGTTAACCATATAATTGATTGGTATGAGATTCAGGTGGAACTGGAGGGAGAATTTCTACCATAACCCCAATGCATACTGGACAGAAAGGAAACCCCACTCCAGAACCGAACCATTGAAAAAGTCAAGGTGCAGTGGAAACATTTTATCCCAGATGAGGCTACATGGGAAATGGAGGATGCCATGAGACAGGCATATCCGATTTTGTTTACTTTTGTACATGCATGTCATGTTGATAGATAAGAACATTGAGGATGATGTTCCTTTAAGGGGGAGGGAATTGTAACACCCT
>JZKD02S2069566.1:92336-103896 GCA_000966675.3 Picea glauca | reverse complement strand
TTATTGCAACCTTTACCAATCCCAGAATGGAAATGGGAAACCATCTCCATGGATTTCATCACTGGATTACCAACCTCAACCAAACAGAATGACGCCATTATGGTGTTGGTGGATAAATTGAGCAAGTCCACTCACTTCATCCCCGTCAAGTTGACCTGTAAGGCAATCGATATCGCCCAGGTATTCATGAAAGAGATATTGAGACTGCATGGTATGCCAAAAGAGATCGTGTCTGACAGAGACACAAAATTTACTTCCAACTTTTGGAAATCACTGATGGTTGGTTTAGAGACCAACTTGTTGTTTAGCACTGCCTATCACCCTCAAACTGACAGACAGACAGAAAGAGTAAATCAAATATTAGAAGACATGTTAAGGATGCATGTAATGCATCAACCCAGGAAATGGGAAGACTACCTGCCATTAGTAGAATTTGCCTACAACAACGGCTACCAAGCATCCTTAAAGATGAGTCCCTTTGAAGTCCTCTATGGTAGACCGTGCAACACTCCTGTCAGCTGGAGTAATCCCGTAAACATGATTTCTTTTGGACCTGACATGTTGAAAGAAATGGAACAACAGGTGACTCAGATAAAAGAAAACCTGAAATTCGCTCAGAACCGACGGAAAAGTCATGCCGACCAAAAGAGAACTCTAAGAGAGTTCAAGGCAGGAGACCATGTATATCTCAGAGTTAGGCCCAGGAAGAGTTCCCTGAAAATGGGAGCTTGTGCCAAGTTGGAACCTCGGTATTGTGGACCCTTTGAGGTTCTAGATAGAGTGGGACCTGTAGCCTATAGGCTAGCACTTCCTCCCACAGTCAAAGCACATAATGTTTTCCATGTCTCATTATTGAAGAAATATGTACAGGATGCTAACCATATAATTGATTGGTCTGAGATTCAGGTGGAACCGGAGGGAGAATTTATACCAGAACCCCAATGCATACTGGACAGAAAGGAAACCCTGCTCTGGAACCAAACCATTGCACAAGTCAAGGTGCAGTGGAAACATTTTGGCCCAGATGAGGCTACATGGGAAATGGAGGATGCCATGAGATAGGCATATCTAATTTTGTTTACTTCTATACATGCATGTCATGTTGATAGATAAGAACATTGAGGACGATGTTCCTTTAAGGGGGAGGGAATTGTAACACCATGTTTCCCCCAAATTTGTAAAAATAACTATACTGGCCAAGAACTGTGGCAAACTCAAAAATGTGAATGTGTGATGTGAATGGACCTTGTGAAAAAGGTCGATGAATGTGAATAATATTATGAATACGTATATATATATATATATATTGCAGGACTGCTGAGAGGGGATGTGCTGAAAAAGAGACCACGATGGCTGGAGAATGGTGGTGGAAGGAACCTGGAAAGGTGGCATTAACTTCCACCGAAACCAATATCGTATTTGGAATTCATTGGCCCGGAGAACCAAGAGTGGCTCGTTGGCCTGAAATAAATTACTCGCAGGTTGGTAGGTAGATGGCTCCTCAGGAATTGATGAGGGATGGGGGAAGTGAATCGCCCATCCATAGGAGCCTCGGGCCTGACCACCTCGAGGGAAATCACACCACACACAACCTCGCAAGAGGGAAATGCGTGAGGAAGAAGCGCAGACGGAGAAAAGGCGAGGGGAGGAAGAGAACTCTGTAAAATATAGAGTGAGTGATAGCAGAGAAGGGGAGAGTACGTTCTTAGTCACTGGCAAATAGAGACATAGTCTGGTAGCATCGTGGTCTCAGCTCAGGGGTGGCTAGTGGTAAATCCTATCAGAATCGATGAGCCTACGGTTGGGTGGAAACGATCACCCCTCTCAGCAGTTGCATCACCTCTGGTGTTATTTCTGATAAGTGTTATTTGAAGTTAATGCCATAATCACATGTTCAGTTTTATGTTCTTGTAAATAGTTTTGAATAGAAGTGTTTACCTAACGTTTGATTTGATAGAATGGATGCCTGTATATGCTTACATGCCATAGTTGTTTTCTACACAAATGATTAAGTCTGGGACATGAGTTCGCTCCACCGATAATCGTCTTATTTTCTTAGTTTCTTGTAATATTCTGGGAAGGCCCCTTGAGAGTACTCTTTTCCGAGAATTACCCCATAAACCTTGTAACCGTACTAAACCTTATAAGAGACTTGATTAAGATTAGGGATAATTGCCCGAGAACCATCTGAGGGTTCATGCAATCCAGGTATGGAACCCTTATGCTAAAAATAGTAGCTTTCTAAGATCTCAGGGTCATGGGAGCCTGAAGCTCCGAGAGTTTGAACTTCATGATTGAAGCTTAGGAGAGATAGCGAGTTCAAATATAGAAAGAAAATACCCTATTGCTTGGTAAATGAACAGTCAGAATCCTTTCGGGAATACCCCAAGTCTGTCAACACCAACGGATCTAGAGAAGGAGCGTAGGCATTAACACCATGCCCTTTCAGCCTTCGCAAATAGCAATGGGATCCTGGACCGTAGATCCCAGTGACCCATCGGAGCTCTATAAGTCGTCGATCTTAACCTTTACTTAGGTGGGAGAGTGAACTTGACTATGTCCCGAAAGTACCGAAGACATCGAGACCATCCATGTTGGAGGACAGGTGGCAGAGATCTGACCATTTCGCGTATCGAGGATTCGTGAGTTTGGAGGCAGAAGACCAGGCTCCTGGAGTCACAAAGTCCCGAGTCGCGAGATCGCAATGTGATCTGGGCCATTGATCAAAGAGGAAGGACAACCGTGGGATCTGACGTCTCGATACATCGCGTATCGGGGGTTCGTGAGTTTGGAGGTGGAAGACCGAACCCTTGAAGTCGTGAAGTACAGAATAGCGAGAAGTAGGAGAAACCATTGAGTCAAAACCTCCTCCCCATATCACATATCGGGGTCTCGGAGGTTGAGAGGAATCAGTTTCGATTGTAGAAGTCACGAGCTTGCGAGTTGCGAGAGCTTGTGCAACACGTGGCACATCTGCTTGGTGGGACCCACGTGGTTGACAGGTGGTGCGACGATAAGATTCCCAGAGAGAGGGAGAAGTGGTGACAGGTGGTGGACACATGTCGTTTGAAATGGGAGTCAACATCCTGTTGACCCGTACTTTGGGTTCTCGTAAGAAAGGAGCACAAAGGCCCAACAACTCAAGTTGCGAGTTCTAAGAAGCTCGGAAGAAGTCAAACCTTCTCTGACTTTCGCGTCTCGGGGTTTCATGAAGGGAAGGTGCCAAGGTTGGACACCACAACTTGTGAAGTTGCGAAATAGCAAGGAGTGGAGACAGCCGTTGGATCCAGGTCGCGGGAGGACCGTTGGATCAGGTACCCCATCACATATTGCGCATTCGGGGGTTCGGAGGTTGAGAGAACCTTTTCTCGACATCAGAAGTCGCGAAGTGCCAAGAGCTGAGGCACGAGTGTGGACACGTGGCGGACCCACAAGGTGGGGCCCACGTGGTTGATAGGCGGACACGCATCATCTGGGGAGAAGGAGTCAACACTCTGTTGACCTCTTGCGTCTTGGGGATTCGCGGGATAAGAACACGAGGGCTCATCGCTACAACTCGTGAAGTCACGAGTTACAATGAGAGATAATGTTTAGCCTAGACGGTGGTCACGCGCGGGGGGCGCTGATAGAAGGGAGCTATACCCCTTTCGTGATCTCGGGGTATCGCGAGATTGGAAAGGAGTCGTCGAGAGCTTCGACTCGTGAACTCGCGAGATGGTGATTTGCGACAAGCGCCTTTGGGAATAGGCCTTGGTCATAACGCCATGGTCGCTTGGGAGTCGTGGAGCTCGTGCCTAGTGTTGTTCGCACAGGGGAGCTTCCAAAAGGACCTGGATCATAAAAGAAACTGAACTATGCTTAAGACCGGGAGGTTGCACAGAGACTCTGTTGAGGCAGAGGTGGCGTCTGCAGCCTGTGCTAAGCCCTATAGGGTCTCGGGGATTCTATCCCTCGGGAAAAGGCAAAAAAATTTATTATGCCGTAGTAGGTATCTAACACATACAACCCCTCATTTGTCTTGAATGTTGTCTTCCATTCATCACCTTCTCTCATACGAATTTGATGATGTCCGCTTTTCAAATCAATCTTTGACAAAAAAATTGCTCCACCCAAGCAATCCATCAAATCATCCATCCTTGGCAAAGGAAATCTATATCTGATGGTAATCTTGTTGATTTCCCTCGAGTCTGTGCACATCCTCCAGCCTCCATCTTTCTTTGGGCTGAGCACTATTGGAACAACACATGGACTCAAGCTCTCTCTAACCAATCCTTTATCCATTAAATCCTGGACCTGTCTCTTGACTTCTTCATTCTCCTGCGGCGTCAATCTGTATGTTTCTTTGTTCGGTAAACTGGCTCCAGGTATAAGATCGATGTGATGACTTATACTTCTGATCGGTGGCAACGAACAAGGTAGTTCATCCACTACTATATCAACAAACTCTTCCAGCAACTTCTAGATTTCCTCTAGAAAATCATCCACTCTTGTACTGGTTAAAACAATTATAGGCTTCCTGACCACGATGAATTGTGTATCTTCCTTCTTCTTAACCTCCTTAAGAAGTTCCTTCCCACTCATGAGAAGTACAATGTTGCTCACCTCTGGTTTCACTTCTTTATCCTTAATCGACAACAACATGTGAGTTCTCCCATTCCTCTCCACGGTGTATGTGTTCTTTCTCCCATCATGAATCACATTCCTATCATATTGCCACGGTCTACCTAGCAATAGATGACAAACATCCATGGGAATAATATCACATAGTATTTCATCCTTATATCCTCCTATTTTAAATTCAGCTAAACATTGTTTAGTGACATTTACTTGATGTCCTTTTTGTAACCACGAAACTCTGTATGGGCTTGGGTGTACAATAGTCTCTAGCTCCAGCTTTTCTACCATCTCTGTAGAAACGAGATTGTATGTGCTACCACTGTCCACAATGACTTTGCATACCCTATCTTTGGTCTTGCAAGCAGTACGAAAAAAGTCTACTCCTTTGGGTTGGGTTCTTTGCCTCCTTCTCTGGCATTAAGAGAACTTTTCTCATCATCAGTGATCTTCTGCCCTCAGCATCCTCTATCTCAACATTCTGTCCTTGTGCTTCGGCAATGTGAGTTTCACCTCATTCTTTCTTTCTATTTGGACATTCATAGGATTTATGTCCATTTTTTCCACAGGTAAAGCATTTTAATTCTCCACCTCTTCCTCTTCCTCTTCCTCTAGTTCGAGGAAAAGTATTTCTATCAGCATATTGTCCTCTCTGTGAGCTTCCACCTCTCTCAGTTTGAGTTTGAGGTTTCTTCCACTCTTCTTTAGGTTTCTGATTTCTGTCCTGGGCAATTGTTTTGCCTCTGGCTTGACTTCTGCCTCGGCCTCTTTGACCTTGCTTTCAGCTCAGCTTCTCTTCATCTTTAAGAGCCATCTGATAAGCATCTTATACATTCTGAAGGCTCATCATGCTCATTTCATCCTGAATGTCATATTGCAGACCATTCATGTACCTAACAACCTTTTCATCATCACTTTCCCGATGACCTGCTCTGATGTTTATCTTGTAGAATTCCTCAGTGTATTCTTTTACTGAACTCAACTTCTGTCTCAAATTCTGCATTCTCCGAAACAGAGTAATTTGATAATCCTTGGGTATGAATTTTGCCTTCATCTTTGCAACCATTCTATCCCAACTCTTGATTTTCTGCTTGCCTTTGCAGCATCTGTCAGCCTACAGTTCATCCCACCATAATGTTGCATGCCCTTTAAGTCTTGTGACAACATGCTTGACCTTCTTGTCTTCCTCGACATCCTCATAGTCAAAATATTTATCCAGAGCTCTAATCCAGTCTAGAAGCTCTTCAACATCCAGGTTCCCCTCATACATGGGAATCTCCATTTTTGAATAGGCGTTCATCTGCTGCATCTTCAACTACTACTTCTTCTCCTTCATGTCCAACTTCATTTTCACTTTCAGCCTCGCTGATATCTCCAACGTCGACTGTGCGCCTCTGTGTTGTCTCCATGGCATCAAGCCTGGCACATAGTTCACGCATTTCTCTTTCCACTGCTGGATCAGGCATTGGTTGGTTTCTTCTTCTTGACGGCATGGCTGAGAAATTTATCTTTTCTCTGCTATAGAAAGCAAAGAAATTGGTCTTTGCTCTGATACCACAAATGACGCAGACCCCCAACCCTCAGATCAAGGTCCGCACAGGATCTTTCAATTTCGGCCCCTTAGAGTCTGACTGGCTCTTTTATCTCCTCTTGGAATTTCTTTACACACACAACAACAGTGTTTTTCCATAGGTCCTTATGAGTATGCCCGTGTGAACCAATACAAAGCACCACTCAACTCCCTTGACCACAATAAAATGATCACACCCTTTTTCCTTATCGGGATATTTCCTCTTCTTTTCTTTTCGGGAATTAGGGTTTTGCTATTTCGCGAATCTTGTTGTCGAAGTTCTCGACCTTTCCACCTTCCGAAACCTGAAATGTCGATTTTCCCGAAATACTTGGCCGTGTCCTCCTACACAGCTATATCATGTTTCATGACTTCGAGAGTTTCGGAACAAGGAATCTCGACCTCTTGTCTTTGCAACTGTTGAAATGTCGAAACCCGAAACGTTCAGCAAAAGACTAGCTTCTAGCAAAACTTTTCACCTTTTCGGGGTTTCAGACTTCGTGATTTCGCAAGTCTTGATGTAAGGCTTTCGACTCTCTAACCTCCACAAACCCCGAACTCCAAAACAATATCTCCAATGGGATCAACGGCTACAAGCCTCCCTTCGATCCGATGGCCCACGTGATTTCGGACTTTCAGGTACCAGGAGTCCAAGACTCTCGATCCCAGGACACTGTCCTCTCGGGGTCCGGAACCCCGAAACACCGAATTGTCGAAACACAACTTCACACTATTTCGCGTTTCGCAATTTCGAGGGTTCTCATGTGAAGAGCCCGAATTATTGTCAACGGGAATGCCGAAATCTCGATTCCTGAAATGTCAAAATACCACTTCACAATATCCCGGATCTTGCAACTTCAAAATTCTAAATGCAAGGGCCCAAGCTCCTTGTCCTCAGGACTTCTGGTATTCCAAATCCCGAAATGCCAAAATGATTTTCTTTTCCCCAGGATTTCGCGAACCAGAAGTTTGAAACTCTTGATTCCAAATCACTGTCTCCTCGAGATCCCGAATCTCGAAATGTCGAAACGCTCCTCCAAAGGTATTTTGTGTTTCGCGATTTCAGAGCTTCTGATGTGGAGCACTCTACTCCTTGTCAACAGGAATGCCGAAATGCCCATTCCCGAAATTCCGAAATTCGTCCTAGGTTGTTCTTTTCGCGATTTGGGAGTTAGAGTGACCAAGGGTTTTGGATTTCACTCCGGATTCACAAATCCCGAATTCCTGAAATAATCTGACGCTCCAGTAGATCATGATCAACGGTCCACGTTGACTCCTGTTACCAGAGTGATGGATTCGTCCCTTCTTATCCACCTTGTAACTTCTCTGAATCTTACGGTTCTCGTGATTTTGGGAGTTCTCCTCGGAGAATTCCAACCGCTCGATTTCTTCCTTGACAGCTCCTTCGAAATGAACCAGTGTTCTTATACTAGAACTCAAATCCTACGAAATGACTTTGACCCCCCCCTTTGAACACTTCAAAGGCGTTAACCCTTCTAAGCTTTTCTCTGACAACTTCAAGTCACCAAAGAACTCTTGCACACACTCCTTGCGGCAATCCTTCAATTACTTCTGGGTATTTGAACTCTCGACTCTGTTCACCTTCTGCAACAACAATCTTCCTCTCTTCCACCTTAGTTAATAACTCCTAAAGACTCAACTAGCCTGCGCACGCCTTTCACGGCTTCTATGCTTGTCTTACACTTCTGCAGAAATGAGAACAACGGTATCCCTCCTGAGCTTTCAGAGATAAACTCTGAGCCTTCGTCAACGCACTCCTTGTGGACGTTTAACTGCACTCCTTGCAGGAACTTCTCACTCAAGATGAGAAACAATTGAAACTCATTTCCTCTCTCTCTCAGACTTCAAACATCCAACTTGAAAACATACATTCACATACAACATAATAACAAATGTGTGACAGAGAGACTAAGAAACTGTAAACAAACCATTCAACATATCTACACAGAAAACATCATAACACCATGAGTCTGAATCAAAGCTTCATATATTAATTCAAGCTTGTGTACATTGGTTCTTCTCTACAACTCTCTGCTACAACGCTCTTCTTCTCTATGCTAATGTGCTTAATTGATCTAATTCTGATTGATTCAATGATACAAAGATGAGGGTGTCTATAGTCGTTTTCCCTCCTGTTCCTAAAACTGTCTAATCTGGAATTTAAATCTACCTACTTTCATTAACTGGGCATAAATGCCTCTACATTCTACAGATGAGAGCGAATTGCTTATGATCTGTTTACAGTACGCAAGTACGCTTTCTTTTAACCATTACATTAATGCTTCAAAAACATTTCCAAAACGTGTAAAATGTATGTTGCACTTTCCAGCTGTCTTCTGCCTTCATGCTCGCTTGGCCAGTTGCTTGCGATGCTCCTACATCAGAATTATGCCATCCTCAATAGAACCAACTGGACAAACTGGATCCCCTCTCGGAGATCCCAGACCACCAGACGAGCAACGGGTCGAGAAGTTACCAACCTCCTCTGAGTCGAGGGGTAGGCCACTATCTCCACGAGATTCATCAATGACCACAGTTCTAGGATCCCCCCCTTCCAGAACACTAGTGTGAGGGGAAGCAGTTGTTAAACCTAACAGAACCCGACAAGGAGTGGAGTCAACCATGTTTCCCCCTCGCACTCCAAAAAAACTGGAGGAATCCAACTCATTTCTTTCCCAGGAAGATAAAAAATAATAAAGCGTAGGGAAAATGGATTTTAGCTCACCCGTTAAAATGTCCAATTGGGCCGACTGGATAGGATCTGAAAACTCAGCACAACTCGGACTAAACCTGGACGACTCCACTTGAGTTGACCTTTCCAACAATGTCCCTTCTGAAACCTCCTCCTTAAAGAAACCCTGATAGTCTCGCCTCATGTGTCTGGTCTTCCGACACTGAGAGCATCTGAATGGAATACCCAAATACTCCAAAGTTTGCGCTAGATGGTGTCCTCTCCAAACTATTTCCAAGGACTCCAATAGTCCAGCATAGATATCAATTTCCACTAAAACTCTACCAATCTTTTTATCCGAAGCCAAAAGCGCCTCATCGTCAACCATTATGAATTTTCCCAGGTAATTTCTTATGGCTTCCAAAGCCTTTGCATTCCACAAATGCAGCGGTAAGCCGGGTAATAAAACCCAGAGATGTCTGTAGCGGAAATAATCTTGCGTCGGGTCGAAACTCACCCGCCAACGCTTTAGCATCAAGCTACCTCCATCGTAACTCCAAGGTTTTTCCAGAATAAACGTAGACTCTTCAACCCTCTTAAAACGGAAGTCGAACCAACCTTTAGTCATAAAACCACTTCAGGTATATATCCCAGTAGCAAACACCAATTGGTACTTACCCACTCAACTAGAGGCACCTTGCACCTGACACATAAGAAAATCTCCCCACCAAAGCGCAAAGTGCTAAACTAACTGTGTCTTCAAGATCGATATCCTCCCCTAACATCAACTTTCTTTTTGAACGATTCAGGATCCAAGGTTTAACTCTGTGACCACCTGTAACATACAACTTCCTCTCAAAAGTTCCCCGGTTCAGGCCACCCGTCGCCTTCCCGTTTCCTCCCGACTGCACCCCAGGGTCCTCTTGAGAAAACACAGAGTGTTCATCCACTTGTTGTCTAGCAGGAGCACTCGCCAAACCTCTCGCAGTGTTGGAGGGGAAGAAAATGGAAGCCTCCCTGAGAAAAACCACAGGAGAAGAAGGTTTATGAAGGTTTTTGAGGCTTTACCCCGATGTGAGTTATTACACTCATTAAACTCTAACGCATCAGTCGAGGTGAAGAGACCCTCGCTCCTCCAGCTTCGTAAGCAGGCCCCACAAGGGCGCTGAGTTCAGCTTCCATAGAGAAGCTACTCCAGTGGATAGCGAGTCAGCCACAAGTGCCCAGCCCCAACTGAACACCTCCTAACGAAGCGACAACACCCGTGACAGGTCTCTTAAACACCTCTACTCAAATAAAAAACCGAGGAGGGACGGACCCGCACTACTCCCATCGGAAACTTAAATACACGGGCCCACTAAATAATGGCCATAACTGTGCTTTCACGAGGCGAGAAGACAAGTGACCTCCGCAGACAGGTGAAGTATACTAACCAAGGCTCTGCCAAAACTAGAGGACAAGCGACCTCCGCAGAAATAGAAACAAAGCTCCGACAAAATGGAGTCCCGATCCTCCCCGGCCATAAACGCAGTTCCTCCAAAAATAGTGGATGGAAGGTTCAAAAAGGACCACGTGAAACTGCCAGAAACATAGCCCGAACCAGGCCTGGAATTTGACATCCCATAGGACGTTTTTTCGGTTTTTAGACGTATTTGACACTTGCTAATAAAATTTACACGTCATCACTGACTGGCATGAGAATTATCTATCTGTCAGTTTGACGTGTGACCGTCTTCAATGCCCGTCAAAAACTCTAGTGGGTATACGGGCTAGGTAGTAGGGCTAGCCTGCTAGGTAGTAGGGGTCACGACGTGGAATGCTGGATGTTGGGGTTGAACCATTGGCTTGCGGCGTCTTGACTGCTGGCGAGCGTCTGCACATCCCCGTTGTTGACTCCCACCGTTACTTCCACGCCCGAGTTCTCAAATGCCCCGAGAACGGTGGAATCCGCATCAAACATCCTCATTTTTCCAATGTTGTATTGTGTGTACATGCCTACCACGTCTTTTGGCGAAGGCAAATTATCACCAATTCTGTCGTAGCAAACTCCAATCGACTGGGCATCTACAAAAGCAAACAACAATTGCAGTGATTTAAAAACTAGAAATATATTTCGAGCATCTAATATATCAGTGTCGAATTTAGTTGCGATTTAAGATCACCTATCAAATTTGATTGCAACAAAACTACAATGCATGTAATGGTATAAACAACATGGCAATAATTCATAATTTTTTTTGCAGTGGAAAGCCATGAGAACTGTTTTTGAACAGCCCAGACTCAAACTTTCGACTTCGTTGAATTAACTTTGAGAAAGTGTACAGACAACACAATAAATTCTTGTTGCAGTAATTGCACAAGCATGGATTTTATAGTGCAAGGATTGGATAAGAGCATAAATCTTTCTAATCTCGACATCTAAATCGGTACTGCTTTTTCCTTTTTAATTACACAAGCATGAATTTTATACTGCAAGGATGAGGATAATTTTTTCTAAACCTGAGATCTAAATCCGTTTTGCATTTTCCCTTTTTGTCGTCGTTTTTTTCTAACATTCCCTTCAGGCTGCAACATTCCATTGACTCTGTCATAGCGTGTGGGATACTTCAAAATTACTAGTTCTGTCGATTCTGTTTTTGTCCGATCGCTATAGAAAGTATTATAATTGTTTATTCAGATTACTT
>JZKD02S2069566.1:62980-83471 GCA_000966675.3 Picea glauca | reverse complement strand
TCTAGATGACATAAGAGGGTCCTCCAACTTCGTAAGGCCATAACTCTCAAACCGTGAGGAGTTATGTGACGTTCCACATACCACTAGAAATGGAATGACATGTACCATCCATATATAATAGTATTATCTGCAAATATATCAAAACAAATACCATTATCCATCAAACAAACTTGGGTCCATTACCCAAACCCGGGTTCTCCAACTTCTCATGGCCATAACTCTCTAACCGTGAGGAGTTATGTGACATTCCACATACCACCATAAATAGAATGACAAGAACTATCCATATAGGATAGTTTCAATGAAAAATTCACTAACCTTCATCTCATTATTCCACAAATAAGCATGGGTTCTCTAACCATATTTCTAGGATAACTCAATCCGCAAAGTGTCTTCCCATGAGGGCTTTCACCATAAAGGGACCACTTTGGAGTTCATCCATTTCTAATAATTATCAACCATGACAAGAAAATAATGAGTCATATTTACATCAAACAATCTTGGGTCCATTACCCAACCTTAGTGCTACGGGACTTTCTTCAAGGGTTGACATCAATGACAACCAACCTTAATCAACAATCTCCCCCTTTGGCATTGATGGCAAAAGTATGATGCAATACTGAAATCATATCACTCATGCTCCCCCTGGAACCATGCCTCTATCCTCTGCATATGATAAATCTCTCCCCCTTTGTCATCAATGGAAAAGGTATCTTTCCATCTGGGGTTGCTCCCCCTGAATGAACTGTCTTCTTATGGTGCTTCCTCGTGTACATATAAGACATATAAGATAAGAATTCAAAATCATCCATTTTGGAGTAGAAATAACTCTGAGTCTCTGGTGAAGATACTCAAAGGATTCCCGTGGAAGTGGTTTCATAAAGATGTCTGCCACTTGTTCTTTTATGCCCACATACTGAACTCTAATGTTCTTTTCTGCAACTTGTTCCCGTAAAAAGTGATACTTGATTGGAATGTGCTTCGTCTTGGAGTGCATCACCGGATTCTTTGAGATACTGATGGCGCTTGTATTATCACAATATATTGGAATGGGCTCATCATACTCAACCAATATATCTGTCATAGTTTGTTTCATCCAAAGAATCTGTGTACAACATGATGCTACTGCAATGTATTATGCCTTGGTTGTAGATAAGGATACTGATGATTGTTTCTTGCTTATCCATGATATTAAACACTCACCCAAGTAGAATGTTGCTCCATTGGTGCTTTGTCGGTCATCAATACAACCTTCCCATTCTGCATTTGTGTAGGCAATAAGTGATAGATCCTTTCCTTTTGGATACCATAATCCAAACTCTTTTGTTCCTTTGAGATATATGAAAATCCTCTTCACTGTTAATACATGTGATTCCTTTGGTGTTGCTTGAAATCGTGCCACCTGTCCAACTACTTGCATTACATCTGGTCTGGATGCTGTCACATATAGTAGGTTGTCAATCATTGACCTGTATTGCCTTTGATCTCTAGACTTAGAATCATCATCTTTTCTCAACTTGCAACTGGTTTGCATGGGAGTGATAACTGGTTTGCAATCTTCCATACTGAACCTTTTTAGCATTTCTCTGATATACTTGGTTTGAGAAATAAAAATTCCTCAGTTGCTTTAGTGTATATGAAGTCCTAGAAAGAAGGATAGTTCTCCAAGTAACAACATTTCAAATTCATTCTGCCTTAACCTGTCATCATCACTACCAAAAATAATATCATCAACATAAACTTCAATTAATAAAATATTACCTTGACTTACCTTGATGTATAGGTTGTTGTCTGCACTTCCTTTTCTGAACCCTACCTGTTGCATATACTTATCCAGTCTAGAGTACCATGCTCTAGGAACATGTTTTAGACCATACGAGGCCTTCTTTAATTTACACACATAATCTGCGTTTTCTGACAACTGAAATCCTTCTGGTTTTTCAATGTAGACTTCTTCTTCAAGTTCCCCATTCAGAAAAGATGTTTTTACATCCATTTGATACATTTTAATATTTTTGGAGCATGCATAAGCTAAAAGCAAACCGATTGCTTCCATTCTGGCAACTGGGGAAAATGTCTCTTCAAAGTCGATTCCTTCAACCTATGCATATCCTTTACATACCAATCTAGCTTTGTTCCTTGTAACCTGTCCATCTTCATTCAATTTATTCCTGAAGACCCACTTTGTGTCGATCACATTCTTATTCTTTGGTCTTGGAACCAGTTCCCAAGTGTCATTTTTCTCTATTTGATCCAATTCTTCATCCATGGCCTTATTCCAAGATTCATCCTTATTGGCTTCTTGAAAACAATTTGAATCAATTGTAGATAAGAGTGCTAGGTGTGTTTGTTATGGTGAATAGATTCTTCTTCTAGTCTCAACTCCTGCATCTTTGTTTTCGACAATCTGATCTGAAGGATCATTCTTCTGTACTCGTTTACTGGGTGTCTTTGGAGACACTTGTTGAACTTGCTCTTCTACTTCTATCGAATTCTCTTCATCTTCCTCTTCTACTTATTTTTCATCTTCTGCTTCTTCTTCTAAGGGTTGTTTCATTGATTCATTTTCTTCCTTTGATTATGGTCTGCCTGTTTCATCAATTGTTAGGTTGATGCTTTCCACAACTTTTTTCAATATTAGATTGTAACACTTGTATGCTTTCCTTGTACTTGAGTAACCAACAAGTAATCCTTTGTCCACACGAGAGTCAAACTTTCCCACTCCGCCATCTTCTCTTTTGATATAGCATTTGATTCCAAAAACCCTGAAGTGATTTACATTTGTTGGTCTTCCTTTCCATAGTTCGTAAGGATTTTTGTCAATGTTGTTTTTGAGAATTACTATGTTTTGAATGTGAACTGTTGTGTGCACTGCCTATGTCCAAAAAATATTTGTCAATTTCAAATCCATTAACATTGTTCGATCCATTTCCCGTACTATCTTGTTCTTTCTTTCAACAACTCCATATTGTTGAGGTGTCCTAGCAACGGAAAATTTCCCTTTTATTCCATGATTGTTGCAGTAGTCCATAAATTCCTTTGGGGTGAATTCTCATCCATTATCATATCTCAAGCATTTGATTTTTGAATCCATTTCATTTTCAACAATTTCCTTGTAGATATTGAAGTTTTCAAAAGCTTATGACTTATTCTTGAGAAAGCAAACTGCAGTCATTCTTGTATAATCATCAACTAATAACATGAAGTATTTATCACCTTTTAAGCCCTTTGTTTTAGTTGGTCCAACTAGATCAGTATGCATAATTTACAGTGGTCTTGTCGTTGACTATTCCTTTGATTTAAACCTGATCTTTGTTTGCTTTCCTTGTTGACAATGCTTGCATAAAGTGTTGGTTGGTTTCATGATATGGGGAATTTCTCTGACTTCTTCTCTTTTGCTGACTTTGACAAGGTTATCAAAATGTATGTTCCCCATTATTTTGTTCCATAGCCAACTTTCATCTTCCTTTCCTAGACAACACTTTTCATTTCCAATTTCACTTAACACATATCTATTGCTTGAAGTTCTTGCAGCTGTAGCGACCAATTTCCCTAAACCTTCTTTTCTTATCTAACAGTTTTGTGAATCGAAAGTAACTTTATGACCTTGGTCACACATTTGACTCACACTTAGAAAATTATGTTTCATATCTTCTACTAGTAGAACATTTTCTGCCTTTTCATTCTTGTTCCCAATTCGGACTGTGCCTTTTCCAATGATTTTGGTTGAATCATCATTTCTGAAGGAGACTGATCCATCTCTTTCCTTTCGTAATGCAAGAAACTTATCTCTATAACTTGTCATGTGTTTTCAACATACCAACCACATTTCTTCTGCTTAGCTGTTAGAGAAATTGTGCATTCTTCATTGCTATACTGATCTTGCTTTCTTATCCATGTCGTTTTCTGAGGTTTATGTCTGTGATTGTTGTTATTTTTCTGAGGTTCTTTAGGAAGGACTGTCATTCTGCAATATTTGGCCACGTGTCCAAAATTGTTACATTTGTAACATTCCACTTTAGTGCTCAAAGATTCAAACCTGTTGTAACTTCTTCTCTGTGTTTCACTAGGTCTTCTTGAATAACCCCTTTGTGTATGCCTCTCAAAGTTGTTATTGTTCCTGTTATTAGCTCTGCAATTCACAACTTTATGTCCAAAATTATTACATGAATAACATAAACCAAAAAATATAGTTTGATACTTAGGAGTTGAAGATCCTCTGAAAGGAGGTGCTCTTGTGAATCTTTCTTTTTCTTGAGGCCTATTTGTATGTTGTTGATTCTGAAATCTAAATCTTCTTGGTGGAGGAGTGTCCCTGTAATATTCCTTGTATATCTTCCTATCCCGTTTGATTGTTTCTACATAAATTTTTGGATATGTTTCTTTCTCTGTTGTTTTGGAGCTTGATCCCTTTTCTGTCTGATTGTATCCAAGTCCGGACTTGTCAGGATGAGATTTTTGACTACTAATAATGTCATCCAGTACTTTTGATCTATTCTGCATATTTTTCTTTTGAATATCCTTTCTTAATGTGACAATCTCTGCTTCCAAGTTTCCAATGATCCTGTCCTTTTCTTATAGCTTTACTTTGAGTGCTTCATCAATTCTTTTATCTTCTTCTATTTGAACCTTCAATTTTGTGATCATTTGTTCTAATTCTCAAGTATCATTTTTCTTGTCTAGTTATGATTGTAGTTTCTTGTTTTTCTTCTTTTCTCTTCTGATAACTTCTATGGCACACATTAATTCTTCTCGATAGTCAACTTCTGCTTCTTCAATTTTTTATTTGACTTCTTCATTTTCTTCTTCGACTTCTTCATATTCTTCTTCGTATTCTTCTTTGTCAAAGTCTTTTACTACCATGTGTTAGCACTAAAAGTTACACTTTGACTGCTAAAGTGTAAGCTCAGCACCCATCAGAATGTAAAAGCTAACTTTGGTTTTGAATAGGTGGATCAGAAAGATATATAAAGAAAGAGAGAGGGTAGAAAACTGCATATCAATAGGCTACACCAATGGGCAATGGAGTCACAAACATCCCACTCATCTAAGGCACAAAAGATGCTTAACAAAAAACAAGATTATATGTTGATAGGTGGAAGAAATGAAGAAGGAAGGCATAAGATAGAATGTTCAATAAATAAAGTTCCTCTCAATTCAATGAATCAACAAATACTTGAATATAAACAATGACCGATGGGCAAAATACAACAGATCCTCTGCTTCTTAGGGATCCATAAATCATTGACAGTCTTTGATCATCAAATCTGCAATATATTCAAATAAGAAGAAATATAGACATAAGAGTTACAATCTGAAATTACATCTCTCATGAGTCTCCAATATTAGTAATGCTTACAATCCTAAAAATCCCCACATTCTTACAAATGAACACACATAGGAAAACTGTCTGCTACATCTCTTTCTAGCCTCCCTTGGCTCATCAATCCCACTTCTTCAAGAGATCTCTCCTTCTTTAAACAGACAATAGCATCCAAATAAACTAAGGAGGTTGAATCCGATATCCTCCATTGGATTCTAAGCCTTGGAGATAGGTGGCAATAGTCAAAGAGACAAAAATCCAACAAACTGTTGATTTTCAAAAATTTGTTGGAAGTCATTAATAAATTGTTTCCACCTCATGCATGAGGCCTTTGATGAAGCTAAATCTTAGGTGCAGGTGTCCCTTGATATCTAAAGGATCCTTGAGAATCCATTTGAACTCTCCTTGACATGTGACAACCTCCCAACAAGGAGAATATCAAAATCGTGACCGCTACAGGAAATTAGTATGCAGAGCCACTGTGTAGAGTACGCAACGCCGACTTCTATATACAATATATCTCAAACCAAAACACATTTTGAAAAACTGAGAGAGGTTTTTTTCATTTGGAATGTTATGAACAAAAACCTCCTCCAATTTTCAAAAATACATCCTCAACTACTCATAACCCAAGTTTTAAATTAGTGACTCAAAACTGGCAGAATAACTCTACACAATTTAACCTTTGCCAGAATATTACGTAGTGCCCGACTATGTTTCTGCATGCAATTTGGTAGAATAAATTTGTTGGTGCTCTGATGCTTGAACTTGGATATTAGGAATAACTCAATATAATTTCAATTTTCCCCAAAACAAATAAAAATCCCATAACAATTGTATTCATTTGCCAAAATGAATAATGAAATGCATATTTTGTTCTCTGTGAAATATTAGGTAGCGCCACTTATGCAACATTGAGGCATAAACCAATCTTGTGCTAACATAGGCTCCATGGGGGATAGATTCCTCCCTGTGAGGCTCTAAGAACTCTTGTAGTTTCAGTGCCTTATCCTTTGCACTTGTGGAGTCATGCTCTCAACCTTTAACCTCTACAATCTGCTTTGATATGTGACCTTCAGTTGAAACTAAATGCAAATGAAAACTAGAAATGAAAAAATGATGGAAATGATGCTTGTCCAACAAGCTTATTGCACACACCTACTCTAATTATTGGGAAATTGAAGTGTTCAAGTTACATAAAACAACCAATGAAGCCATTTCATCATTTTTTCAATGATTTGAAGCTTTGAAATGTGCTTCCTGAAGCACCAGAGATAATTCTTACTTGAAGGCGCGTCAAAGAAACATTTGGAAATACACTTTCCATTGAAGAAATCAATGATCCTAGGCCCATTTTCTTCTCGTAGATAGGCTACAAATGGATCCTGGAACACATCATCAATACTTACCCCTACAACATTGCTTTGTGTAAAAAGGAAAAGTATTGCATTAGGTCCTTCGTCCATTGTTCTTGGTTGTTGTATGGCTTGTTGATTCTCTGATTCATCCTCAATGCATATGGCCTTGGTTCACTCCTGGTCATGATGTGTATTAGAAAAAAGGCTTAGTGATTCTTTTCTTTCTTTAATTTCAACCTTTCTCATCAGATCACATGGCATTTGATCTTGGTTGCTTGATGTAACTGAGCTTATGTCTTCAAGAGGAATAGGGGGTTGATAGGGTAGTTCATCACAATTAGAAGTACTTGGGAAACTAAATTATTCTATCTTATCTTCTGATTGTGAGGGATATTCATCATAGCTTGGCTTATGGTCCCAATTTCTCAGTTTTTCACCCTCTAAAATTAGATTATCATCTTTTTCTTCTTTTTCAGCAACAAAAATATGACATGAGGGTTGAAACAAGCTATTGTTGCTTTGATGGGAAGGGTACTTTTCTGATATTAGTTCTTCAACATATTGTTCATTGAAATCATCTTCATAATCATCATACAAAGGTGAATCAATGACCATTTGACTATTAATGGATGAGGGGATTAGTACAATAGCTGGGACAACTGATTGCTCAGGGAAAACATACTCATAGTCATAAAAAATTGGCAAATCATGGCACATTGGTTCATTAACAATAGGAGGGACTGATAAGCTATGAATTTGGTCATGACAAGATGCAACACTATTCTCATGATAAAACAAATCTGAATCTAAGATGACCTCTTGACTTAAAGAATTGAGAAAAGGAGGAGACAAGGAAATGATGGATTTTCCATGTTGATCTTTCTCTTGGGGACCTAGATTTTGACATGAATGATGCATTTGTTCTTCAAATTTAGGAAAATAATTATGAAACTCATCATCTAAGTCTTGATCTCTATAATCATCCCCTTCATCATCACTACTGGAGGAATCACTTGTTGAATCTTGAATATATGATGCATACCCCTCACAACAATTCTCAAAAAGTCTTTCAGCTCGATAAATTATCTTGCAATGAGAATAAAAAACATCATAAATTCCTTCAAAGAGGAAATACTAGAAGCAGGGAGTGTTCTATACCATTGCCTCACATCTCCTTCCAATGAATACATGAACATTTTCATCAATATATCTTCATGATGGATGTCAAGCTACTGCATTAAAGCATGAAATTCATGAACATGCTCAAAAGGGTTGTCATCATCACCTTCATAAAATATGGGCAACAGATCTTTCCATTCGTTAATTTGAGGCACAAGATGTAGATAACCATCTATGGCTGAGAAATTGAGTGGGGCAAACCTCCTGGCTAGGATAGCCTTCATAGCCATTTAATTTTTCTCATCCCCAGTGGAGTCACCAACCTATTCTGAACAATGGAGTCACCATGGTGAATGTGCAGTATTGAAGGTGTCCAACTTCAGTCACCATCTAAAGATGGAGCTGTGCAATGTCGTTCTTCCCAGGGAGCTTTTCAATATGCTCAAATCCGTCCCCGACAACAGCGCCAAAAATGTTAGCACTGAAAGTCACACTTTGACTGCTAAAGTATAAGCTCAACACCCATCAGAATGTAAAAGATAACTTTGGTTTTGAATAGGTGGATCAACAAGATGGATAAAGAAAGAGATAGGGCAACAAAATGTAGATCAATAGGCTACACCAATGGGCAATGGAGTCACAAACGTCCCACTCATCTAAGGCACAAAAGTTGCTTAACAAAAAACAAGATTATATGCTGATAGGTGGAATAAATGAAGAAGGAAAGCATAAGATAGAATGTTCAGTAAATAAAGATCCTCTAAATTTAATGAATCAACAAATACTTGAATATAAACAATCACTGATGGGCAAAATACAACATATCCTCTGCTGCTTAGGGATCCATAAATCATTGACAACCTTTGATCCTCAAATCTGCAATATACTCAAATAAGAAGAAATATACACAGAAGAGTTACAATCTGAAATCACATCTCTCATGAGTCTCCAATAGCAGTAATGCTTACAATCCTAAAAATTTCCACAGGCTTACAAATGAACACACACAGGAAAACTGTCTGCTACATCTCTTTCTAGCCTCTCTTGGCTCATCGATCCCACTTCTTCAAGAGATATCTCCTTCTTTAAATAGACAATAACATCCAAATAAACTAAGGAGGTCGAATCCCATCTCCTCCATTGGATTCTAAGCCTTGGAGATAGGTGGCAACAGTCAAAGAGACAAAAATCCAACAAACTGTTGATTTTCAGGAATTTGTTGGAAGTCATTAATAAATTGTTTCCACCTCATGCATGAGGCCTTTTATGGAGCTAAATATTAGGTGCAGGTGTCCCTTGATATCTAATTGATCCTTGAGAATCCATTCGAACTCTCCTTGACATGTGGCAACCTCCCAACAAGGCAAATATCAAAACCGTGACTGCTACAGGAAATTAGTACGCAGCGCCACTGTGCAGAGTACACAATGCTTAATTCTATATCCAATATCTCTTGAACCAAAAAACATTTTGAAAAACTGAGAGAGTTTTTTTTTCATTTGGAATGTTATGAACAAAAACCTCCTCTAATTTTCAAAAATACATCCTCAACTGCTCATAGCCCAAGTTTTAAATTAGTGACTCAAAACTGGCAGAATAACTCTGCACAATTTAGCCTCTTCCAGAATATTATGCAATGCCTATAGGTAGCGCCCGACTATGTTTCTGCATGCAATTCGGTAGCATAAATCCGTGGGTGCTCTGATGATTGAACTTGGGTATTGGGAATAACTCAATATAATTTCAATTTTCCCCAAAACAAATAAAAATCCCATAACAATTGTATTCATTTGCCAAAATGAATAATGAAATGCAGATTCTATTCTCTATGAAATATTAGGTAGGCCACTTATGCAACGTTGAGGCATAAACCAATCTTGTGCTAACACCATGAATATAACTCTTCATGTATCACTGTCACTGACTTCATCTTCATCTAATGATGAGATGTCTTGTTTGGTGCATAAGATTTTCTTGAAAACTTTCTTTGTAGTTCTTTTGGCTTTATATGTGTGTTTTCCTTTTGAGTAACCTTCATCATTTCTCTTTTTCTTATGAGGACATTTATTAGAAAAATGACCAATACCATGACAATTAAAACAAATTAAAGGAAGCTTACCTCTATACCTACAGTTAGTTCCCTTGTTCTGTCTTTTGACGAAGTTGACCACTTCTTCATCATCTTCCAAGACATCACTACTGCTACTATATTCTTCTTGTTCCTTTTTCTTTTGCTTTGATCTTTTGGATGCTTTGAAGGCTGCTTCTTTTACATCTGGATTTTCCTGTTCAGTTCTCATTTCATATGCTGTGAAGATTCCATGCAGTTTTTCCATGCTTATTGAGTTTAGATCCAATCTTTCTTCTAGTGTTGATATCTTCGGGTTAAATCTCATAGGAAGAGATCTTAGTACCTTTTGAACAATTACAGATTCTTTGATTTGTTCTCTCAGTCCTGTGATTTCATTCACTATTTCATCGACTCGTAAGAAGTAGGCTGCAATATTCTCATCTTCCTTCATTTTTAGTTTTTCAAACTGACCTCTGTAAGTTTGAAGCTTTGCTGCTTTGACTTTTGTATCTCCTTCATAAATATTTCGAAGCTTGTCCCAAATATCTTTTGCGGATTTACAACGTGCAACTTTGGTGAATAACGTATCACTGAGACCATTCAAAAGTGCATTTTTGGCTTTGGAATTATTCTCACCGAGTTTCACTGCTTTGTCATTTGTTGGTGGAACTACTGGTGTTGTGTATCCATCTACAATTGATTGCCAAACTTGAAATCCATGTGCCTGTATATATGTCTTCATCCTTATACTCCAAAAATCATACTTTTGTCCATCAAACTATGGTATTCCATTTTTATACAAGTTGGTACTCTCCATGATCTACATTTCAGTTGTTAAACTAATTTATGAAGGAACCTTCTCTGATACCAATTGTTGGATTACTAAGAGGGGGGTGAATCAGTAATAACGTAATTATAATCTTTTTTCTTCAAATAATCCAAGTGTTATATCAATGTATAATTATTATCCAATAATGAGCAATAAGAAATGAACTATCACACACATACACAATACACCAATGTTTTACGTGGAAACACAAATTGGGAGAAAACCACAAAATGTTTTTTCTTATGTCTTGAAGAATTACATTCATTCGAAACACCAACTTCCTTTGTTTTCCAGCTGCAACTAGAAGGAGGCTCCAACCCCCTAGTTTCTCAGGCTACAACATGAGGGAAGCTCCAACTCCTCAATTCTCTGGCTACAACCAGAAGGAGGCTACAAGCCCCTATGTTATTTGGCTACAACTGAAAGGTGGCTATAACCACCTATCCTTGCCCCGTCCAACCACCCTTAAGTAGAAGTAAAATGATGGAACCACTATCACACTATCAATGTGAAATATACCACTGTAAACCTGTACCAATAAACCTAAACCATGCATCAACAATGCATCAACCTGTACCTCAACCATGGATGATTTTAGGGGCTAAATTTTGCTCATGGGCTAATTTTCCATGGTTTTTCCCAAAACAAGATTCGCTATTCTAAAAATTATTCGCCCAAATTATATAGGATAAAATTATTTTACCTTAAAAATCGCCAAAATTTTATAGAAACTATATAAAATCCTTAGAAATTTGAATATTTTTACAAAAATATCGCCAAACATTTTATAGTTGGCATTTGAAGGATTAGTAAGATTTTCCAAGGTTTCTACATTTTAAAATAATTTTCCATCCTTAAAATCATCCTTGACCTCAACCTGTAATCAACCTGTACCATAAACAAGTGCATCAACTATGCACCAACCTGTACCATAAACAAGTGCATTAACCATGCACCAACCTGTACCAAACAGTCTGTAATCAACCTGTACCATAAATAAGTGCAACCATCCATGTACCAAGTATGTACCAATCATGTGTCAACTACTCATCAAATATGACTCATTAATATGTACCAACATCATCAACTATACACCTCATGTATGTGCCAACTCATCACCTACTTGTCTCAACCATGTACCCAACTTGTACCTAAACCAAAAGCCCTCATCAATTTCGTCATACAAATATGATTTATAACTCTGTAATAGACCTGGTGTATATGATCACATACCTGTAAACCTTCCTTAACTTTAAGCAACAAGAAACTAGCATTTACATCAAACTTTTCTTTAGTCTCACATGACTAGTTTTGGATTAGTCAACAACCCTAACTTGAAATAATCATAACTTTGTACCTATAATGAATAAAGATCTAAAAATGATACACAATGTTTTTCAATGTGTTTTATGCAATTCCTCTAGGTGTCACTACTTGGAACCTCTCAGAAAAGTAGTTATAGCAAAAATGGCATACCTTGTTGAATTTTGGCTTATTCTATAGAGCGACCTTGTAGAGCGTGCCCTGCATAGAATATTTGTTGAATCGATTTGAACCTGTTACAAATAATAATAAAGACTGTATTATAACCAACACATTTTTTCTTACTAAATTTGGATCTATTATGAAGAATTTATGACGTTTTTACCCAAAACACTTGTTTTCGACTAGTTTCAGGACTAGCCACAAACCCTATTTTCCACGGAGTGTAAATCCAAAAATACAACGACCCACAAGCTAAATTTTTTACCACATATACTTGGATATGTTTCCTCAATGTCATAGAAATTCCAAGGCCTGAATCATTTTGGAAAAAACAATTATTGCGAAAATGGTGAGATGACCTGTAAATAACATACCTTAGAAAGCATCATCAAAAGAATTTATCCTTCCTTGAATTCTGGCCTTATTTTCTTCACCTTCCCTCAAAAACTAGGCTTAGATATCCTTTGGTTACCTCAGACACCTATAGATATTCAATATGCTCAAGTGTGTATTAAATGAGTGAGCCTTGCCTCTTATTTATACTCTCCAAGTAGCTTCCTTAAAAACATCTTCTAGGTCACTTTGCCCACTTTCTTTATTTTAGGGTTAACCCACTTCCCATTAAATTTATTATTTAAATAATTTATTTTGTATTCATTTTGAATTATAGTACACTCATCAAATCACTTTATTATTTACCTTATAAAATCTCTTAAACCACTTTGACTACTTTGACCTTTCGGGGCTTCTATATGACATAAGAGGGTCCTCCAACTTTGTAAGGCCATAAATCTCAAACCCTGAGGAGTTATGTAACGTTCCACATACCACAAGAAATGGAATGACATGTACCATCCATACAGAATATTATTACCTACAAATATATCAAAACTCATACCATTATCCATCAAACAAACTTGGGTCCATTACCCAAACCTAGGTTCTCCAACTTCTCATGGTCGTAACTCTCTAACCGTGAGGAGTTATGTGATGTTCCACATACCACCGGAAATGACATGACAAGAACTATCCATATAGGATAGTTTCAATGAAAAAATCACTGACATTCATCTCATTATTCCACAAATAAGCATGGGTTCTCTAACCATACTTCTAGGATAACTCAATCCGCAAAGCATCTTCCTGTGAGGGATTTCACCATGAGGGGACCAATTTGGAGTTCATCCATTTCTACTTATTATCAACCATGAAAACACAATAATGAGTCATCTTTACATCAAACATTCTTGGGTCCATTACCCAACCTTTGTGCTACATGGCTTTCTTCAAGGGTTGACATCAATGACAACCAACCTTAATCAACATGAAATAGTCTTAATTGAAGTCATTTTAACAATAGGAGAAAATATTTCATCAAAATTTATACCTTTATTTTGTGCAAACCCCTTTACAAAAAGTCTAGCCTTGTACCGCTTTTTTCCTCCATCTTCTTCCTTCAACTTGTAAACCCATTTATTTTGTAATGCTTTTTTTTCTGTAGGAGACTGAACCAAATCCCAAGTTTGGTTATTTACCGGGGAATCATTTTCTCTTTCATACCTTTCTCCCACTTCTTTTCGGTGTGTACCTCCATTTCCTCTTCATAACATTCCGGTTCACCATAATTAGTCAACAATAAATAATACAATGAAGGAGAGTATTGTTCAGGGGGTCTACTTAACCTAGTAGATCTTCTAACAACACTTGCAGGAATTTGAGATACATGTTGCTCCTGTTTTTGTACATTTTGATTTTCTGGTACCTTTGGAATTTATTTTCCAATGATCTCATCAAACAATGTGTATTCTGGTTTTTTTTCTCTTGTATCTTTCCCTACAACTGATCTTTGTACATGACCTTCTCATTGAATATGACATCTCTACTCCTATTGATTTTGTGATTTTCATAATCTCATAAGCGATAACCAAAACCATTAACACCGTATCTAATAAAGGTACACTTCTTGGATTTTTCCTTAAGCTTTGTTCTATTTTGTTTATCAATATGGACAAATGCTTCAAAACTAGAAGTCTTCAAAAAAGAATAGTTTACCTTTCTACATGTCCATGCCTCCTCTAGAATTCCACCATCCAAAGAGCTTGAAGTTCCTCTGTTTATTAAGTAAACAACAATATCTACAAAATCTACCCAGAATTGTAAGCGAAAACCAACATACAATATCATACTCCTTGCATGCTTCATGATTGTCTTGTTCATCCTTTCTGACACACCATTTTTTTGTGGTGTTTCTAAAACTGTCTTCTCTTTATGAATCCCATGGTATGAACAGTAATCATCAAACTCCTTGCTGCAATATTCACCTCCATTTTCTGATCTGAGACACTTCAATTTTTCCTATCTCATTCTCATCTAAAGCTTTCCATTTCTTAAAAGTATCAAAAACATCATATTTTTGTTGAATGCAATAAACCCAAGTTTTTCTAGTTGCATCATCAATAAAAATAACATAATAATGAGATCCACCAAGACATGATACCTAAGCTAGTCCTCAATCATCTATATGCATAAGCTCTAACCTTTCACTATTCTTTTATTTTCCGACTCTGACAAATCTAACTCTCTTCTTTTTTCCATAAAAACAATGCTCACAGAAATCCAAATAAATTTGTTTAAGATCTGGAAACAAAATTATTTTGTGAAGTATCTGCATCCCCTTCTCACTCATGTGTTCAAGTCTATGATGCCACAATGCTTTATCCAATCCTATAGAATCTAAAGAGATAGAAGAGTCAGTATTACCAATACATAAATATAATGTGCCTACCTTCTCTCTTTTTGCTATCACTAGTGATCCTTTGGTGACCTTCCACATCTTATCTGTAAATATGGATATACAACCTTCACTTGCCAACTTCTCTATTGAAATTAGATTTTTCCTTAGATCTGGAGCATGTCTTACCTCTTTCAACAACCATTAGTTTCCATTCCTTTTCTTTATTTTTACCTTTCTCATTCCAACAATTTTGCATGGTGCATCATCACCCAAATGAACTTGTCCAAAATCACCTTGAACATAATCTAGAAAAAATTTCCTATGGGGTGTGGCATGAAATGAAGCCCCTGAATCTATTACCCAAGACTTAGAAATATTATCTACAGAAAGAATCAAAGAATCTTGTAACACATCACATATTACATTTGCTTCCTGATTTTTTTTCCTGTTGTCCATCTCTTTGTTTCTTTGGAGCTCTACAGTCTTTCTTCATATTCCTTTCTTCCCACAATTCTAGCACTCTATCTTTCTCAATCTAGATTTGTATATGACCTTCCTAGAATTCTCGTGATTCCTTTATACCTTTCCTCTATCCTTTTGTCTTCCCCTATTATCCATGTTTAACACATTACCTGATGTCTCACCTGTGCTTTTCTGTCGCATTTCCTCACTAAGGCTAACACCAACAACATCATCAAATTTTAAAGTGTTTGAACTAGAGACAGAGTTACTTACACCCATGACCGAGCCGTTCCAACTTTTTGGTAATGAGAACAAGATTAGAAGAGCCCTGACCTCATCATCAAAGTCCACTTTTACATAACTTTTTTGATTAGTAATTGTATTAAATTCATATAAATGATCTGCAATAGACCCACCTTCTAACATCTTCATATTAAATAATCTCTGTTAGAAATACCTTATTGAACGCTGAGGGTTTTTCATATAGTTTATCCAATGCATCCATCATATCCTTCATTTTCTTTTCTTTTGAAATATTGAAATCCACTGACATTGTCAGGCTCATCTGTATCATTCCTAGTTCCTTTCTGTCAAGAACCTCCCATTCTTTGTCCTTCATGGTTGTCGACTTCATTGTTATTCCACCCAATGGTAGGAATAGATCCTTCTGATATAAATAATCTTCTATCCACATCTTCTATAACTGGTAGTTTTGGCCATTAAATTTCTCAACCCTAAACTTTTCATCTTCTGCCATTGCTCCCACTTGAACCAGGAACCCTCTTTTCCTGTGAGTTACCTTTCGCTTTGATACTAGTTGTTAGAAAAATAGGATCATGGAGCAATAGAATAAAACAAATGCAGAAATAAAACACAGAAGATACATAATACAATAGAGACAGAGATATACGTGGTTCACCCAGTGTGGGCTACATCCACCAGAGAAATTTCTAGGTACTTCCTTTATTATTATCTAGCAAATGAAGGGATACAACCTACAACACACCCATTGTAACTTCCTCTTCTTTCTCTCACAGTCTTCTCACTCACAATATAATATTCACAATAATACATAGTTGTAATACATTTCCCTCATAAAAGAGAGTTTCCTTCAAGGGAAAAAAATACTAACATAATTTCTACTGTCAAATCTGTGACCTTATAATGAATTGTCCATATTTACTATGAAATTACAATATACATTTACAAGGCAATTTTTCCTTTGGGGGATTTTCTCCCGATCCCCCATCGAGGAACGTTGTCCCTCGAACCCCCGTCGGGGGCCCACTTGCCCCCAGACCCCCCAGTCGGGGGATATCCCCCTTGGAGGGGTGTATAGTCTTCCAGGATGTAAAGTCTCCATGGGGTATAAACATGACTGAAAACAAAGACCTCTGAATCAGGAAGATAATCAGGCTCCACAACCAATAATATTTTCAAATGCTATATTTTTTTTCTAGTTACTATAACCAGTCTAATGAGTGAAAATAAAATGCGCATATGAGGGGATTCTACAAGTTTAGTTCCACTCCTAAAATTCCCTATTTGTAAATTGTTTTCTCTTTAGTTCCACATGGGATATTTTCCCTGTATAAATGTATATTTTTTTGCATGCAACCTATCCTAGCATTAGAATCACTAATTAAAACTACCTCTCTCACTTATAAAAAATATGAAATATATCCTTTTATAGTTTTATGTAAGGGCCATTATGAGATATATTTTACCTTTTATATATTGGAAACTTAAGAGGAGTAGAGTAGCAAGAAATGATGAAAATATTTTTGCTTCCTTTATTCATTTCTAATCATAGGAATTGTCTATTAATATTAGTTGTAATGGGAGATATACTATTTTCAAAGCATTTACATATATAATAAGAAACCCCTCTAAATGTCCTTCCTCTGACATTATCCTTGGGATTCCACATAGAGTGCTTACAAAGCTCAAGTATGCTAGGTATTTCTTACCTTCACATTCCCAAGTTTCTAAAACAAGAAATACATCAAGATTATCCAAAAGGAGTGTAAAGTATCTACCTTATCCATATATAAACCATTAATGTTTTAATGTACTCGACTACCCCTATGCCCATTGGGATGGTGGGGCACTGGAAAATTTCTCCAATTTCCCTTATTTTCACCATTAATAACCAACTCTGATACCATAATTAAAGTATCCCATGTCATATGATACATATATAAAAATAAATAACATTTAAACTTATGCATTACTTGTAATAACATACAAAAATGTAAATGCAAACCATTCATGAAATATAACAACAAATTAAGCATATAAATACAAAAAATAACACAATTATATCACAAAATACATAACACTTATTTTTATAAAAAACAATCACCATCTACCTACATACGAGGGACTTTCCTCTTAACCATAGGATCCATTGCACTAGTTTTGTTTGCAGTAGGCCACCCCTAAGCTAGTGCTACGAATCCACAAGGACAAATGAGATCCTGTGGATGGACATAGTTCCCTCACTCAACCCACTACCCAAAATATTATGGTTTTCTCACTCTTATAGTCATCCCAAATCACCAGTTATCTTTCCTATTCATCTAGCACAACCTAGAGTGGTGTATCCCCTTCTTTGCAATGCAGTCCCTCAGGATATCTCACCTCTTGTTTAGGTTTCAGTGCAAACTAGCTAGGAAATATATTTCTTGAGAATTATAGATTGGATCCAACATCATAGTTTCTCAGCATGAATTTACAACTAGTATATCATCCTTCTATTATAGGGTTAAATAATAGTATGCTCACTCTAGATTGCAATTCAAATAAGGTAGAATGAATCTCCAATTCCATTAAATCCAAGGTGTTATCATCAAAAAATCCCTCACCACAAACACAGACAATGGTTGAAGAAACAGGCAGGACAAGCACAACATACTCCCAATAATTATGGAAGGATTACACTAAGTTTGGAAAAATAAGAACAAAAATATACAAAAGAGGTTCTTAAGTTCCCTGCGTATTAAGCACAATCAGGGTGCACACATCTACATGGGATAACACAATGTAAAATGCGCACAATGTGTGACCTGTGTGACTAACAGTGGGAAAACCTGCATGGATGTGGAAACAATGCATTGATGATTTCGATCAGGCCTCAACTACTTCTGGGATGGAGTGGATTTCCCCCATACCCAAAATCACCCCCAAATTTTTCCTTGGGATCACTGAAAGGGATGGGAGGTACCTCCAAAGGCCTCCCATTCACATTGGAAACTAGTTTGTAAAAAGGTTTACATCCTCCTACAAATAAAGGGCCATTGTATTCAAAGAAGAATCATCAACTTGAGTATTGTTATGATGTTCAATTTGTCTTTGGGAATCCATATTTCTCCTATAAATATTTGAGCATTCATAGCAAGTGTTGCACCCCTCTCCTCTTGAGAAGTTCAACTATCAATTCTTCACCATTGTATTTTCATCTTCAACCATTGCTAGAAGAGAGAAAGGTTTGTATTTGGGGACTCAAGAGCCTTCCCAAGGAGGAAGAGGGGACCCACAAGTTCCCACATTTCTCCAAGGTGTTATCAATTCAAAGATCAGTCTCATTTGGTAGGTATTCCTTGTGTCTCTTTCTTGCATCAATTTTAGTTGTTACATGCTTAGATTAGTGTTATTTCTTTGTTGTTTACTTCTTTTTTTCTACTTAGTTGAGTCACTAACCAACTAACAAACTGTTGTGTTGTCTTTCTAGCCTAACTAGATAGTTAAGGAACCTCTTTTTTCTCACCCAAGTGGAAAAAATAACCCAACAAATTAGCGACCATACTGGGGAACTGGATCAAAATCCTCCCCAATTAGGCTATGAGAGCTTTCTTTCTCACTCATTTATGTTTGCACGATCCAAAACCGGCCTAGCCTACCCTTCAGACACTTCAATTTAGCCATGTGTTGGTTGAATTCATTTTAAAATTGTTGGCCCACCATTTCTCTGCGTGTGCATGAGTTCAGGTAGAACAGATGAGCTGATTGCGCATAATCGCGTGACCTTTTTCCTGAAAAATCCATGCAACTGTTGAGTCCAAACCCGCACGGATCGATGCAACAGTGAAAATATTTATTTGTTTATTTTTCATTAGTTTATATTTACTTTATTCACTTTGTAAAATCCACAAAAAGAAGGCTTGGGATTCTTTCTTGCATAGATAACTAGCTAAAATAGGCACTTAAAGGGGTAAAAAGAACCATAAGATCTTTCATTTTTGTTTCCACATGGATAGCCTATTACAACATTTAAACTCTTGAGTCAAGTTTTTTCTTTTACAAGTCATCAACTAATCGGGACTAGGAGATTAGTTTTCTAATCTTGGAGTATTCTCTTTCCTCGTACCTTTTTTTGAACTTTGAAAACAGAAAAAAGAGATTACTTAAGAAACCTCCATCTCCTTTAAAAATCACAGCTAGAAATCACTCAATGGTGGAGGATAAAGAGATGTTGAGATAGGTATCTACCATTAAACCATTGTGCTATAAATAAAAACCTTCCATACATCATAAATACTTAGCAAAGAGCTCATTAAATACTGAACAAAGATTAACAATATACATAGAAACCATTAAAATATGACCAATAACTTCAATAAACCACAAATGTGAGTTAATACAATAAAATACTCAACACATAGAAGAAAACAATACTCATTATACATGATTTACCTTGGAAACCCAAATGGGAAAACCAACATTCAATTGGGTTCATCTAGGCTCTTTATTGTGCATCAATGGGCAAGTTACAAGCTCTTTGGTTCAACTCTATGCTCCTCAACAAAATTTGGGCAGTATTCATCTTCCTTCTCACCCAAAGAAACCCTTCTCCTTCTCAAAAAATGAGGATATAAGAGGTAGGCTCAACTGAGGGGTTAGTTGGAAGGTTAAGCATCCACAACCATTTATCTTCCCCAAACTCATTTCTCCTCCTCTTTTTTTTTTTTTCCTTTTGCACAATGGGGAATACGTCTCATAAAATTGTGCTTGCCTTATGTTTTTAATTAAATGTAGGTGTGTAAATTGATCATGATGGCATAGGGAACTTCACGCCAACAAGTCTGTCTCCTTCATTGTCCATAGCCTC
>JZKD02S2069566.1:15458-40680 GCA_000966675.3 Picea glauca | reverse complement strand
TCAACGTTGGGCTGACCACATCCTAGATCTGACAGTGAGGAAAAGTCCTAAAGCATCCTCAAATCAACGACTCCCGTTACTTCGGGCTTTGGAGCTTATCGACACACCACACCTCAAATTCCCTGGAGTGCCCAGTCTTCGAACTAAAGGATCTAGCGCCACACGTCCCTTGTATATCTACGGTTGAGAGGGATCCCAAAGGATCCAAGGATCGACGGTCCTCATTAATTCGTAAATTCGGCTTTCGGGGGTTTTGAATTTACAACGCCCCTCTCCTACCAAAGTGGTCAACGTCGGGCTAACCTTGGTATAGATCTGACAGTCTGGGGGTGTCCACATAAATTAAAGGATCTATGGCTCGTCACTTCCAATCTAGGGTCCCTTGGGTCCCATTGTTGGGCCACTCCTGAAGGGACATATATCATCCCAAAACACTCTGATAAGTATACGTGGCATCTGCCTCATGCCACAAGTTTCCCCTTTCCATGCCACAAGGTATCCACACCTGACAACGTCATCAATAGACACTTAGGTCCCCACATGCTATTCTACCTGATACACGCATCCCCACAATCAAACGGTCAAGAGGGATCTCGACAGGTCCTTAGATACACGGTCCACATTACTTCGCGAATTCGGCCTTCGGGAGTTTTTGACGTTACAACATCCCTGTTTTCCCGAAGTGGTCAGTGTTGGGCTGACTTCGTCGTAGATCCGACAGCTAGGAGAGAACCCGAAGGATCCCTAGATCAACGGTCCTGGTCACTTCACGGCTCTGGACTTCGGGGGTTTTGGCTTCACTCCCACTCCATTTTCTCGAGGCGGGACTTTGCCGAAGTACCATGTGCAAGTCCCTTCTCCAGAATGATCGGATGGCAGGCAGGGCTCCTAACAATCTCCCCCAAATCTACGACTCTCCTTCACTTCGTAACTTCGACGTTCGAGGAGTTTGATGCTATATCATCTCCTTTCTCCCGAAGTGGGACTTCGACGAAGTACCATATATGAAACCTTCCACTAGACAATCGGTTGGTCGAGAAGGGGCCCCAATGAACTCCCCAGATCAACAACTGACAACCTTTCGTGACTCCAACATTCAGATATTTTTGATAGTTATGAAGTTTGACATCCTAGGGCTTCGAGCTCCCGAAGCTCTGAAGCCATCAAGAGCTAGCTCCTTTTGGACTTAGCGCAAGGTTCCTAGACCCTGGTCATATGGACCCTCTGATGAATCTCGGGTTATAAGATCTACTCTTAGACGAGATTTGGTTAAGGTTGTGGGCGCGATCCTAATGTCTGTTAGGATATTGGCTTGAAGGAAGTGCCTTCCTAGTTCACATAACTTTAAGTTATGAAATGGGGCGGGGTAATCTCATGGAATTACCGAGACGATAGCAGTGCCAAGAGGCTTCCTCCGACTCTGGAACTGTGAGGTAACTCCCTGGGGAAAACACCTTCGAGGGTTAAACTGGAGCATATGGAAAATTAAGTTGAACCATAAGTCCTCAAGGAGATAAATACATACACATCACTTGATCAGTAAATACAGAGGCCAATCTTAAATGTATACATACATGCATTCATTCATTATTCCATTTCAAAGTACAAAACATGAAAACACTTCCCTACTGTAACAGACCCAGGTAGGCCTGGTGTTGCAACCATGGCTTTGGTACCACTTTGTAGCATGCTCTTTTCTAAACCCAACAATTTTTTTTCGATGCCCATTTAAACTAAATGCACACAACAAGATAAAAACATCCATGCATCTAACAACATTATTTAAAACATGACTACAACTAAATTGACATTCAAAAAGCAGGTTATAATTGCTCAAAACTCTAAGTAAACACACACCATATAAATCCCATAAATAAAAACAAAGAAACACATATAAAAACACTTATCTTTATCAACAAATGTGCAACTAGCTGTAGGGGACGAATGTTCCTCCCAACCGTGGGTTTATTGCTCCAAATATTAGCATCAAATCACCCTCGAGCTAGGCTATCAATCCATAATAAAATATTGTCTCTCTTTTGTCCACTCACAACCCATTACAATCCCACAACAAGTCGGTTTTCCTATAGCTATCCCAATCCACTAGCTCTCTTCCCATCAACATGCACAACCCAATTATTGGGATCCCCCTTCTCTACACATACTCCCTCGAGCCTTTCCCATTTCCCTCCAGGGCTCCAACGCAGGTTGGTTGGGAATCTCTCTTACTAGGAACCGTAGGGATGCTAGTTTCCACAGAAAAACTCATAGCTACAAGTGCACCGCTCTAGGTTAATTTCCTACACAAGAATTTCACTCTACATGCCTAATAACCTGCTTCTTCATACATTTTCAGCTCCAACAAGCTGCCTACAAACCCCACTAATGTTGTTTTCAAGCTCCAACACCCCCTCCTCTCTTTTTGATCCAAAAACTAATTGTAAAAATTGCCTACACTACCCATTTGAATTTCCCTTTTACCCATGCATGTTAACTCTCACATTCCCAAATGTTGATTGCACTCAACCCCCATGCTCTCATTAACTATGTGAAGTRACTTTTCAGAYCCACCCACTTACATATGTTTAATGATTGGGGATTTGATACACTCAAAAGGAAATTAGAAGGTTTATATAGTATAATAACTTTAGAAAGTGGGTTGGAATTAATACACATGAATATTTTCCCTTTCGACCCTCTTTTCAACCTTCCCCTCTCTTGTGGAAACAAAAATTCCTATCTAACCAATATTATATTTATTTTTTATTATTTCGATATAAAATGTTCAAATATTACATCACTTGACCCATATCTATATATTTTATTTACATTATACATTACTAAAACAATAAAAATGTTATGAATGTCTCCAATAAAAAACAAAAAAAAAATAGTGAAGCATTTCATCAACATTAAGTCATCATGCCATTTAAATCAAATCAATTATCCAAACAATCTGAATGGTTATCTAACAAATGTGATGGACCTAAACTACAAAATTTGGAATTGCAACTAAATTAACACATTAATTCTCAACCTTTCATAAAATAATAAATAATATTAATTTTTTCCCACACCATATGTTATTAAAAACATATTTAATCCAACACTTTTCAATAAAGAAACACCTACCAATAAATTTTAATTAATTTTTATGTATTCTTATTATAGGATACACATTTGTCCCTTATCCCTTGTCTCATAAACAAGGGGTTTCATACACCAATTTGGTCTGCTGACTTGATTGTGACCTTAAAAATAGATTATTATTATTACTATGGAATCTGAACCCTCTCATGCCCACTTTACTCATGCCCACTTTACATGAATGATTATGCTAAGTGTAAGTATAGCCCTGATAAACTACTTGATAATAATTTCAAGGTTTATTATGGCTATCAGGTCACCAAGTGTTTGTATGTAGAGATTGATATTAGATTGGAGAGGTCCATAAAGCCATCTGTTTGGATTGGATTTATAGCAGTCTGCACAGACTGCTCAAGAGATACAGAGACTGGGTAGGTGTGATATTTTATTAGCGTGGAGAGGAACCCAAACCCACCGGGAGTGGATACAAAATATTACAGACTTTTTAGTTCCTGTCTGATTCTCAAGTACTGCTCGTGTCAAGGATCAGAGCGTCCGGGTAGAGAAGGGGTTTGAAAATTGTTATACAGGATTCAAGATGTGCCAGAGAGACTGCTAGGTTTTCATTATGTTTTGTTTTTTAGTATGCTTTATTTTTTACTGTGATTTGATTTTTTAATTTGTTTACTATGTTTTGATTTCTTTTACTGCCTTTAGTTTTTTTTTATTTACATTTTTTTCATAGATACTATCCAAATTCTACCAGGTATTTGTTCAACAGCCTTCCACTAATGCATGCTGCACGACCACAACCAAACGCCCCTCCAATCACCCGCTCCCTGTGATAGCCTATCAGCGTTGATCATCCACATGTTAGGTGGTTGCGCTAGTCACGTACATACTCTTAAAATTTAGTTAGTTCCTTGTACTTCCATGGGACGCCCAACAATTTCTATTAAGTAGTTATATAAATACATTATAGTGAAAATGGAATCTTCTATATTTTAATTTTTTTTTCATAATTTGAATGATTTTGTAACATAATTTATTTTCATAATTTGAATGATTTAATAATTTTTTATACATTCTATCAAAAGGAATCTTCTAAGTAGCAGCCCTTTGGGATCAAGATGCTTCAGACTATGCGGTGGGCACCATTCTCACTCAACACGACCACCCTGTGGCCTATCATAGTGAGACACTATCAATGTTGTTCGTAAGTACCCTACTTACGACAAAGAAATGTACTCCATTGTGAAAGAATGCCTCCAGTGGAGACATTACATTCTTGGGAAGGAGACAGTTATCCACACTGATCATAGGCCACTACAGTTCATGCAGACACAAGGAAAATTGCAGAATGATAGCCATCAAAAGTGGTCCACATACTTGCAACAATTCCACCTCAACATCAAGTATAAAACATGAAGCACCAATCACGTCGCTGATTGCCTCAGTAGACCGCCAGTCCCGACACTCACCACGGTGCTAGAATCCTGCAGCCATGAGACCTCTAGATGGCCCCAACTCTATGAGACAGACCCAGACTTCACCACGACCTACCATATGTTGGGTGTAAGCGTTGTCGTCGATAATTTCCATCTTCAGGATGGGTTGTTGTGTCGTCTGGTCCATATATGTGTTCCATCAAGTGAGCGAGCAAAGATGATCTGGGAAGCCCACTACAGTCGGGTGGAAGGACACTTTGTGTCGAAAAAATAGTGGCGATGCTACATAAACATTTCTACTGGCCAAAACTTTGACAGGAGGTCAACAAGTATATCAGGTCCTACACTTCTTGCACTATTTCCAAACCAACCACTAAGCAACAGGGCCTGTACACCCCTCTTCCTACTCCTGACAGGCCATGGGAATCCATCTCAATGGACTACATGTCGGACCTCCCATCCACCAAGCGGCTAAAAGAATGTGTTTCTGTGGTTGTTGATCGATTTTCTAATATGGCCATTCTGGTTGCCTGCAAGAATAACATCATAGCAGAGGCCACTGCCAAGCTCTTATTTGAACGAGTCTGGTTACATTTTGGAATCCCACAAACCATTGTCTCATATTGGGATAGTCTATTTTTCAGCACATTCTGTTCGAGCCTCTGGTCACTGCTGGACACCAAGATCACCAAATCCACGACCTTCCACCCCAAGACAGATGGCCAAACCAAGGTCGTCAATCAAATGATTGTGCATATCCTTCACATGTATAATTCAAAGCACCCTGCCACATGTGATGAGAGCCTTCCCTATGTCCAACATACCTACAACTGAACCCTGCATATCTCAATAGGTCATAGCCCCTTTCAAGTGGGGTTGGGATTCCAACCATTGGGTCCCATAAATGTTGTACTTCCCCTTGCGGTCACCTCAACTGACTCATATCCTACTCCAACTGAAGCTGACAAAGCCACCTGATTCATTGAGAGGATCTATCACATCCGCCAACAGGTTCAGGATATCCTACAGAATTCTAATGACATGTACAAGCAGCGCCATGATCAACATCGGGTGCCACATAAGTTTCAGGTGGGAGACAAAGTTTGGTTTCACTTGCAGAAAGAACGCCTTACAGGACCCCATAGGAAGCTCCGCCCACTCTGTTATGGGCCATACACCATAACCAAGGCCATGGAGGATAATTGTTTTGAGCTCAACATTCCTCCTTTCCTTGGCCTGCACCTAGTGTTCAACGTGGATCTACTTCGCCCTTATTTCCCACCATTATTGGACACCTCAAACATAGCAGAGAAGTTGACACCAAAAAATATCAACCCCAACTTCATACAATAGGCCTCTAATGATAATATTGTGGACACACATATCAAGGTCACTCGACAACAAATGATCCAGCTTTATCGAGTCGTCAAAGCAGGGCAGCTGCTGCACCAAGGCAAGTGGCTCACCCGGGGCCAAATTCAGTAGAAATTTCCTTATCTGATGGGGAAACTCAAAGAAATGGCGACCATTTCTTACTAATTAGGGAGTATTGATCCAGGTGGATATTGGTGGCCACCCACCTCTTCCAACTGGCTCAACAGTTTTCTGACAATTTTGGCAATTTACTATTTTTAGTAGTTTTAACTTCCGGGGCCATTTTGAGGGTCTAAATGAATGATTTTCAATATAGATCTTCTCAATGATATCCAAATTCATTATGGATCCCCCAAAATTAATATTCTCGATGATACCTTTCCAACGGGCTCTCATACGCCTAAAACGGAGATCGTATGCAAAAGTTACAACCCCGAGAAGTTGATGTACATGACTTTTGACGCTTCATCTCCTAGGGTTAGGTTTTTGGATGTCTAAGGTTTTGGGAATTCTTGATTATTATAAAAAGGACTTCAGAGCCTTAATGTAATGATCTTCTTGCGAATGAGTGCAACTATCACATCTCTTCTCAAAGATAAGCCGCCACCATTCCAACAAGCTTGTTTCCGCTGCATTTTACAGTTTCAACTTATTTCCTTATTGAATAGAAAACCAGTTTTACTGTATCTCTGTTATTTTCTATTAAGAACCTGCTAATAATCTGTAGTCATTTCGTTCTGCTCATAAAATACAGATCAATGGTATCATATTAGTCTTATGCTTGTCGTCTTAATGCATGTCCCCAACGAGGTCGGGGTACAAAGAGTTGGGTCTTGAGCTTGTTTCTCTTAAGAACAAAAGCTCTCGCACACCCAAGCGACCTCTCATGGAAGGATAAATGAAAGATGATGGGACATGAGATCCTTTCAAACTGTTGATTGAGGAAGACCTCACTCAACAAATGAACGAGATGATGGATATTTTAGCGCAAATCCATTGACGGCTACCAACATGGGACACATCTTTTTCAAGTGGAGGTGCCACCCCCTTTAAGGTACAAGTAAACTTCGATATTCCTATATTTGAAGGTCAGATAGACACAGATGCTATAGACAAGTGGTTCAATCTACTAGAAGGGTATTGTTCTGTACATAACTTTTCGAATAGAGAAAATATCACTTTTGCGCTCCTAAAAGTTGTTCCCCATGTCAAATATTGGTGGGAAACTTTCTCTGAGCAAAAGGAAATAGAGGAACCCTCATTATTTACAGTCACGACCACCTGGGATTCCTTCAGGGATTCAATTAAGAAACAATAATACCCTTACGGAAGTTATGACGACTTGTATACCAAATGGACCACACTGCGGTAAGAAAGAGACCAAGCAGTGCCAGATTTCACGAATATCTTTCATACCTTGCTCAGCAAGATGGGTATCAAAGATTCAAAGAGGCATTTGGTGCTCAAGTATCGCAACACTTTGCATAGATACATCCAGACCTAAATGGAATTTTTGGACATCTCATCCTTGGGCACAACCTACCGATATGTTGTCAAAATAGAGCAGAAGCTCAAACAAAAGACGCGGCAATTTGGGCCTTGTGAACCCCTCACAACAAAATCCATGAAAGGGTGGCCCCAACCCACAGAGCAAAGCATAGAGAAAATATGGATAGAATCAGGACAACCAGTCCAAGATGTAAGCAAAGAAGGACACCGAAAGACAAAGAAAGACACTGGGAAGTGGTGCGACTTCCATAAGAACCCTTGGCATAACACTACTAACTGTTGCTCAAAGCCATCGCTGGTGGTCGAAGTGAAAGCCTCTGAATCAGATGTGGATTCAGACTCTGAGATAGAAACAAAAAGGGGAAGACGAATCATTGACGTGGAACCCACTGCCACCGTTGCTACCACTAAGCTATAGCCCGGTTAACCAGATGAGACAGAAGAAGGAGAACGCCTCTTCCATTCACTTCATTTCACCCTGTTTCACTTCATTGTGGATAGAAGTAGCTAAAAGAACCTCATCTTAGCAAAGGTCGTCAAGCGGTTGGCCCTGCCGACAACACCGTACCCACAACCCTACACCATTGGATGGCTCCGCCAAGGAAGCGATCTCCGCGTCAACCAACAGTGTCGATTGTTGTACGACATTAATCCCTTCAAAGTTGAGGTATTGTGTGATGTTGCTCCTCTTGAAGTTTGTGATGTTATTTTGGGCCAACCTTAATTATGGAAACATCATGTTGTATATGAGTCTAGGCCTCGTAGTGTTATTATTACTTTGAACAGGAAATTGTACAGGATACCCAAGGCAGTCCCACCTAGTGTTATTTCCTTGATCTCTACTAAGCAGTGCATGAAGGTCATCTCTCAGATGGGGAAGTTTGTATTCTTCATGATTCGCTCTCAGAATAAGAGAAAGATCATTGCCACATCCATGGTCTCTGCGGCCAAGATCTCTACACAGTAGAAACAAGTAGATAAGGTCGTGGAAGAATACTCAGATATCTTCTCCTCACCTATCGGGGTACCTCTACACTGCCAGGTCAAGCACCCCATCGATCTGACCGCCGATGCACTGCTACTCAATGGGCCATTCTATTGTTACTCTCTGTTATAGAATGAGAAGATCAAGTAATAGATCCAAGAACTGCTCCACAAGGGGCACATCCATCCCATCTCATCACCTTGTGGGAGCCCAATCATGTTGGTACAGAAGAAAGATGGAACCTGACGACTATGCATTGATTACCAGGCTCTGAATAAAATCACAGTCAGAAACCGGTACCCGATTCCTCGAATAAAAAACCTACTTGATCAACTCACAGGGGCCAAATACTTCAGTAAGATTGATCTAAAGTCTGGCTACCACCAGGTCTCGATAGAACAAACAGATGTATGGAAAACTGCCTTCAAGTCAAAGGAAGGCCTTCTTGAATGGTTGGTCATGCCCTTTGGTTTGAAAAATTCTCCAGCCACTTTCATGAGGCTGATGGATGATATCCTGCGACCATTCACCAATACTTTTATAGTGGTGTATCTGGATGACACTCTCATTTACAACCAGAATTGGGCCGAACACTTGCAACATATTCAACAGGTTCTACACACCCTACGGTAGCACAAGCTATATGTCAACTTGGAAAAATGCTCCTTTGTCATGGATAGGGTCCATTACCTGGGCTCCATTATTGATCAACATGGCGTACATGTGGATCCAACCAAGATCCAATTCATTCATGACTGGCCAGCCCCAACCACACTCATTGAGCTTCAGAGCTTCTTGGGCCTTGGCAATTTCTATCACATGTTCATGTTGGGATTCTCCCATATTGCATGGGCCCTTAGCCAGATAACCACAGGTGGCGGTAAAGCGAAATTTGCGTGGGGCTGGTCCCAACAAAAAGCGTTCGACGATTTGAATCAACGCTTGTGCTCAGCTCCAATACTTTCACTACCAGATCTGCAACAACTCTTTGAGATCGAGACATATGCTTTAGACTGTGCGGTGGGCACCGTTCTCACTCAACATGGCCACCCCGTGGCCTATCATAGTGAGACACTATCAGATGTTGTCTGTAAGTACCCTACTTATGACAAAGAAATGTACTCCATTGTGAAATCATGGCACCAATGGAGACATTACATTCTTGGGGAGGAGACAGTCATCCAGACTGATCATAAGTCATTGCAGTTCATGCAGACATAAGGGAAATTGTAGAATGATCGCCATCAAAAGTGGTCCACATACTTGTAGCAATTCTAGCTCAACATCAAGTATAAAACATGAAGCACCAATCACGTCGTTGATTGCCTCAACATACCTCCATTCACGACACTCACCATGGTGCTAGAATCCTGCGGCCATGAGACCTCTGGATGGCCCAAACTCTATGAGACAGACCCAGACTTCGCCACCACCTACGAAATGTTGGGTGCAAACGAAGTTGTCGATAATTTTCATCTTCAAGATGGGTTGTTGTGTCGTTTGGGCCATATCTGTGTTCCATCAAGCGAGAAAGCGAAGCTGAGCTGGGAATCCCACTACAGTCGGGTGGTAGGACACTTCGACATTGAAACAACAGTGGCGATGTTACATAAACCTTTCTACTAGCCGAAACTTCGAAAAGAAGTTAGCAAGTATATCAGGTCTTGCATTGCCTATGATATTTCCAAACCGACCACTAAGAAACAGGGCATGTACACCCCTCTTCCTACTCCTGACAGGCCATGGGAATCCATATCAATGGACTACATGTCGGGCCTCCCATCCACTGAGCGGAGAAATGATTATGTTTTTCTGGTTGTTGATTGCTTTTCTAAGATGGCGATTCTGGTTGCCTGCAAGAAGAACATCACAGCAGAGGCCACTACCAAGCTCTGCTTTGAACGAATCTGGGTACATTTTGGAATCCCACAAACCATTGTCTCATATTGGGACAGTTGATTTCTTAGCACATTCTAGTCAAGCCTCTATTCACTGCTTTACACCAAGCTCACTAAATCCATGACCTTCCACCCCAAGACAGATGGCCAAACCAAGGTCGTCAATCGAATGATTGTGCATATCCTTTGCATGTATAATTCAAAGAACCCTCGCACATGGGATGAGAGCCTTCCCTATGTCCAACATAGCTACAACCAAGTCCTTCATAGCTCAACATGCCACAACGCCTTTCAGGTGGGGTTGGGTTTCCAACCATTGGGTCCCATAGATGTTGCACTTCCCCTTGCGGTCACCTAGACCAACTCATCTCCTGCCCCAATTGAAGATGACAAAGCCACTTGATTCATTGAGCGGATCCAACACATCGGCCAACAGGTTTAGGATATCCTACAGAAGTCCAATGACAAGTACAAGCAGCGCCATGATCAACATCAGGTGCCACATAAGTTTTAGGTGGGCGACAAAGTTTGGTTGCACTTGTAGAAAGAATGTCTTATAGGACCCCATCGGAAGCTCCGCCCACTCCGTTATGGGCCATACACCATCACCAAGTCCATGGGGGATAATTCTTTTGAGCTCAACATTCCTCCTTTCTTTGGCCTGCACCCATTGTTCAACGTGGATCTCCTTCGTCCTTATTTCCGACCCTTATTAGACACCTCACACGTACCAGAGCAACTAACACCAACAGATCTCAACCCCAACTGCATACAACAGGCCTCCATCGATAATATTGTGGACACACAGATCAAGGGCACTTGACAACAAAGGATCCAACTTTATCGAGTCGTCAAAGCAGGGCAGCTCCTGCTCCAAGGTAAGTGGCTCACCCGGGGCCAAATTCAATAGAAATTTCCTCATCGGATGGGGGAAATCAATGCAACGGAGACCATTTATTCCTAAGGAGGGAGGATTTCTCTAGGTGGATATCAGTGGCCACCGACCTCTTCCAACTGGCTCAAAGCAATTTTCTGACAATTTTGGCAATTTACTATTTTTAGCAGTTTTAATTTTCAAGGCCATTTTGAGGGCCTAAATGAAGGTTTTTCAGGATTGATCTTCTCAATGATGGCCAAAGGAATTATTGAGCCCCCAAAATTAATATCCTCGATGATACCTTTCCAACGGGTTATCATACACCTAAAACGAAGATCGTATGCAAACATTACGACCCCGGGAAGGTGATGTACTAACTTACCCAAACGAGGCCCACATGACTTTTGGCGCTTCATATCCTAGGGTTAGGTTTTTGGATGTCTAGGGTTTGTGGCATTCCTACTTATTGTAAAAATTCCTTCAGAGCCTCATTGTAATGATCTTCTTGCGAATGAGCGCAACCGTCACATCTCTTCTCAGAGATAAGCTGCCACCATTCCAACAAGCTTGTTTCCACTGCATTTTATAGTTTCATCTTATTTCCTTATTGAATAGAAAACCAGTTTTACTGTATCTCTGTTATTTTCTGTTAAGGACCTGTTATTAATTTGTAGTCATTTCTTTCTTCTCATAAAATCCGGATCATATTTGGTTTACTCTTTCTGTCTATCCATCACGTTGAGGGTGATAGGTTGTGCTAAAAAACAATTTAATCTCAAAACCATCCATTAAGGACTTCTAAAAGATTGAAGTAAATTTTTTGTCTCTGTCAGATATAATCTCCCTAGGCATGCCATGCATTCTAAATATCTCCTTCATGAATATTTTTGTGATATCTATTTCCTTTCAAGTTGACTTGATAGGAACAAAGTAAGCAAAATTGCTCAATTTGTCCACCACTACCATGATGGCATCGTTTTGCTTGGCCGATTTTGGTAATCTAGTGATAAAATTCATGGAAATGGTTTCCCATTTCCATTCTGGAATTGGTAGGGTTGTAACAACCTTATTGGATGCTAGTGTTCTGCCTTAACTTGTTGGCATTCTAGACACTTAACTAAATAATCAGCTATGTCCTTTTTCAATCCATGCCAAAATAATTTTTTTCTAGTGGTCGTAATCATTTTCTAATAACCTGGATGACCAGTATATGGTCTCTTGTGTAGTTCGTCCATTATGAACCTCTTCAATTCGTCACAACTTGGGATATACAATATGTTTCTATAAGTCAGCAGACCTTCATGCAACATTTGATAGCCTTCATACTTTAGCCTTGTGGGCTCTTGCTTTAGGTATGATGTCACGGTCTTGAAGAATGCATCTGTTTCCTGTGAATTCCAGACTCTCTCCCTGAAATTTATTTTACAGGTGCTCATTGTTGTCAGGTGAATTGTTTTCACACTTCTGCTAAGGGCATCGGCCACCCTATTTTACTTTCCTTTGATGTGTTTGATTTCAAAATCAAACTCACTAAGGAGAGCCATCCACCTAGCTTGCCTGGAATTGTGTTTTGGTTGATCAAACAGGTGCCTCAACCCACAATGGTCTGTCATAAGTACAAATCTCCTACCCAGGAGGTAATGCCTCCACATTTTTAAATCATGCACTATGAAAGCCAAATCTAGATCATGGGTCACATAATTGATTTCATGCTCATTCAATTTTCTGGATTCGTAGCAGATTACATGCCCTTCTTGCATAAGGAATCCTCTGAGTTATTCCTTCCAGACATCTATACACACACGGAATTCATTATCAGGTTCTGTAATCTTCAGCACACCTACATGGGTTAGAAGGTATTTCAGTTTTTGAAATCTTTCTTCACATTATGATGTCCAAGTGAACTTAACTCCCTTTTTTTAAAGGTTGGTGATTAAACAACCAATCTTGGAAAATCCATTTATAAACCTTCTATAGTATCCTGCTAAGCCCATAAAGGATATGATATCAGATACATCCTTTGGATTAGGCCATTCCATGATAGACCTGATCTTGTTAGGGTCTACTTCCACTCCTTCTTTAGAAATAACATGGCCTAAGTAATGGACTTGCTTCGAGAAAAAGTCACACTTGCTAAACTTAGCTTAGAGTTGATTCTCTCTTAGTACTTGAAGTACAAGTCCAAGATGTTCTTCATGCTCCTCTCTGTTCTTGGAGTAGATTAATACATCATCAATGAAAACCAATACAAATCTTTCTAGGAATTTTTTGACTACATTATTCATCAAGCACATAAAAGTGGCGGGAGCATTGGTTAATCCAAATGGTACCACCACAAATTCATAGTGACCATACCTTGTCCTGAAGGTTGTTTTCTGGATGTCTTCATCCTTGATTCAGACTTGATGGTTTCTAGAACTTAAGTTAATCTTTGAGAAAATTGAAGCACCCCTTAATTGGTTGAACAAGTTATTGATTCTTGGTAAGGGATACTTTTTCTTTATGGTTGTCTTTTTGAGTTGTCTATAGTCTATGAAAAGTTGGAGTGTGACATTCGTCTTTTTCACAAACAAGGCTAGTGCTCCCCATGAGACACATTGGGTTAGATGTAGAATTTTTACATCATCTCCTTTAGTTTTAGCTTGAGCTCAACTATCTCTGGTGTACTCATCCTATAGGGTGTCCTAGACATTGGCACTTCTCTTTGTGCAAGTTATATCGAGAAGTCAATGTCTCTTCTCGGAGGTAGACTTGGTAACTCTTCTGGAAACACGTATTTATACTCTCTTAATATGGGGTGGTCCTCTAGGGTTGGTTTTTCATCCTCAACAAATTCCAACACATGTATTACATATAGAGAACATCTCTTTCTGCAATACTTTTTCATTTGAAGGGATGATATTCGTCTCACTAACACATGCTTCTTAAATACACACACACAGTAGAAAATTTCCATTCTTTTCTTCAGTAAAAGTTTAACCAGACTCTTTAGGAAAGAGTTAAGGTAGGGTGTCACCCTTAAGAGTTCTTTAAAAATGGTTTTTAAGTGACCCGTCCATGAGCCCAAGTAGGCCAAGTGTTGTAACCTTTCTCTGATACCAATTTGTAACACACCCAACCATAAATTCCCTTTTAATGTTTGACGCATCATAATTTCGTTTTTCCTTAACCATCTTCTCTTGAATCATTTATCCGAGACGATTCATTCTCTTCCTCTTACCCGTAGATTTATAATGAATTCTACCAGACTCTATACCGACCTTTGGTTTATATCTTACAAATCCTCGAAGTTCTTCGGGGGTTCATTCATCGAGAGCCACGTGTCGCCCACATGGCTTCATATCGTTTGTCCCATCTCTAGGTTCCTACCTCCTGTAGGGAAGGTCCATCCATCAAACAGTCCAATGACTAGCTTAACCCTCATTTAATACACATGCTAGCGGGGAATTCGACACTTCGACGCTTCGGCACTGAATGCCTCTTTACCATCTATGCACGAGATCTCTCGAAGTCCTAAAGTCCTGAAGTCCTGTGAGCTTGCCACATGGTTCCGGCCTTCGTGCCTTTTGGTCTCTCTTCGTACTACACCACAAATCCTCTGGATTCCGAAGTCCCAGAATTCCAGAGTTCCATTCACTTTACCAACCACTTTGTCTAGGCGGGCTTGTACTAAGGATTGACACATGTAAGCGTGAGGGGTGACACCTGTCACGTTTCAATGGGTCTATAGGATATGTGATATGCATGAATTTGGGTGACACGTGGCACTTCAAACTTGGGTCCATGTCACCCTAGGTGACGTCACTACAGTACATCACTCCAGACTGATCGTCCTTCAATCCCTTCGATCTCGCGGCCAAGGTTGGGGCACGTACCCCTTGGATCAACGGTCTCTGCTACTTCGTAACTTCAACATTCACGGGTTTCATGCTATAGACTTCTCCTTTCTACCGAAGTAGTCAACGTCGAATTGACCATGGGGTAGATCCAACGATCGGGGAGGGATCCAACATGCCCTCAAATCAACGGTTCCCATCACTTCATTCTTTCAGCCTTTGGAGATTTTGTCGTGTAATCTCCAATTTGCTCCGGGAGTAGGTCAACGTTGAGCTGACCACATCATAGATCCGACAGTGAGGAAAAGTCCCGAAGCATCCTCAAATGAACGGCTCCCATTACTTCGGGCTTTGGAGCTTATCGACACACCACACCTCAAATTCCCCGGAGTGCCCAGTCTTCGAACTAAAGGATCTAGTGCCACACGTCCCTTGTATATCTACGGTTGAGAGGGATCCCAAAGAATCCGAGGATCGACGGTCCTCATTAATTAATAAATTTGGCCTTCGGGGGTTTTGAAGTTACAACGCCCCTCTCCTACCGAAGTGGTCAACGTCAGGCTAACCTTGGTATAGATCTAATAGTCTGGGGGTGTCCACATAACTTCAAAGATCTATGGCTCGTGACTTCCACTCCAGGGTCCCTTGGGTCCCATTGTTGGGCCACTCATGAAGGGACATATATCGTCCCAAAACAATCCGGTAAGTATACGTGGCATCTGCCTCATGCCACCAGTGTCCCCTTTCCATGCCACAGGGTCTCCACACCTGACAACGTCATCAATCGACACTTGGGTCCCCACATGCTACTCTACCTGATACACGCATCCCCACGATCAAACGGTCAAGAGGGATATCGACAGGTCCTTAGATACACGGTCCACATTACTTCGTGAATTCGGCCTTCGGGAGTTTTTGACGTTACAACATCCTTGTTTTCCCGAAGCGGTCAATGTTGGGCTGACTTTGTCGTAGATCTGACAGCTAGGAGAGAACCCGAAGGATCCCTAGATCAACGGTCCTGGTCACTTCGCGGCTCTGGACTTCGGGGGTTTTGGCTTCACTCCCACTCCATTTTCCCGAGGCGGGACTTCGTCGAAGTACCATGTGCGAGTCCCTTCTCCGGAATGATCGGATGGTAGGTAGGGCTCCTAACGATCTCCCCCAAATATACGACTCTCCTTCACTTCGTAACTTCGACGTTCGAGGAGTTTGATGTTATAACATCTCCTTTCTCCTGAAGTGGGACTTCGACGAAGTACCATATATGAAACCTTCCACTAGACAATCGGTTGGTCGAGAAGGGACCCCAATGAACTCCCTAGATCAACAACTGACAACCTTTCGTGACTCCAACATTCATATATTTTTGATAGTTATGAAGTTTGACATCCTAGGGCTTCGAGCTCCCGAAGCTCTGAAGCCATCAAGAGCTAGCTCCTTTCGGACTTAGCGCAAGGTTCCTAGACCCTGGTCATATGGACCCTCTGATGAATCTCGGGTTATAATATCTACTCTTAGACGAGATTTGGTTAAGGTCGTGGGCGCAATCCTAATGTCTCTTAGGCTATTGGTTTGAAGGAAGTGCCTTCCTAGTTCGCAGAACTTTAAGTTATGAAATGGGGCGGGGTAATCTCGTGGAATTATCGAGACGATAGTAGTGCCAAGAGGCTTCCTCCGACTCTGGAACTGTGAGGTAACTCCCTGGGGAAAACACCTTCGAGGGTTAAACTTGAGCATATGGAAAATTAAGTTGAAGCATAAGTCCTCAAGGAGATAAATACATACACATCACTTGATCAGTAAATACATAGGCCAATCTTAAATGTATACATACATGCATTCATTCATTATTCCATTTCAAAGCACAAAACATGAAAACACTTCCCTACTGTAACAGACCCAGGTAGGCCTGGTGTTGCAACCATGGCTTTGGTACCACTCTGTAGCATGCTCGCTTCTAAACCCAACAAATTGTTTTCGATGCCCATTTAAACTAAATGCACACAACAAGATAAAAACATCCATGCATCTAACAACATTATTTAAAACATGACTACAACTAAATTGACATTCAAAAAGAATGTTATAATTGCTCAAAACTCTAAGTAAACACACACCATATAAATCCCATAAATAAAAACAAAGAAACAGATATAAAAACACTTATCTTTATCAACAAATGTGCAACTAGCTGCAGGGGACGAATGTTCCTCCCAACCGTGGGTTTATTGCTCCAAATATTAGCATCAAATCACCCCCGATCTAGGCTATCAATCTCTTTTGTCCACTCACAACCCGTTACAATCCCACAAAAAGTCGGTTTTCCTATAGCTATCCCAATCCACTAGCTCTCTTCCCATCAACATGCACAACCCAATGATTGGGATCCCCCTTCTCTACACATAGTCCCTCGGGCCTTCCTATTTCCCTCCAGGGCTCCAACACAGGTTGGTTGGGAATCTTTCTTACTAGGAACTGTACGGATGCTAGTTTCCACAGAAAAACTCATAGCTATAAGTGCACCACTCTAGGTTAATTTCCTACACAATAATTTCACTCTACATGCCTAATAACCTGCTTCTTCATACATTTGCAGCTCCAACAAGCTGCCTACAAACCCCACTAATGTTGTTTTCAAGCTCCAACACTCTCTCCCCTCTTTTTGATCCAAAAACTAATTGTAAAAATTGCCTACACTACCCATTTGAATTTTCCTTTTACCCATGCATGTTAACTCTCACATTCCCAAATGTTGATTGCACTCAACCCCCATGCTCTCATTAACTATGTGAAGTGACTTTTCAGACCCACCCACTTACATATGTTTAATGATTGGAGATTTGATACACCGAAAAGGAAATTAGAAGGTTTATATAGTATAATAACTTTAGAAAGTGGGTTGGAATTAATACACATGAATATTTTCCCTTGGACCCCCTTTTCAGCCTTCCCTCTCTTGTGGAAACTTAGTCCCTATCTAACCAATATTATATTTATTTTTATTATTTCTATATAAAATGTTTAAATATTACATCACTTGACCCATGTCCATATGTTTTATTTACATTATACATTACTAAAACAATAAAAATGTTATGAATGTCTCCAATAAAATAAAAATAAAAAATAGTGAAGCATTTCATCAACCTTAAGTCATCATGCCATTTAAATCAAATCAATTATCCAAACAATCTGAATGGTTATCTAACAAATGTGATGGACCTAAACTACAAAATTTGGAATTGCAACTAAATTAACACATTAATTCTCAACCTTTCATAAAATAATAAATAATATTAATTTTTTCCCACACCATATGTTATTAAAAACATATTTAATCCAACACTTTTCAATAAAGAAACACCTACCAATAAATTTTAATTAATTTTTATGTATTCTTATTATAGGATACACATTTGTCTCTTATCCCTTGTCTCACAAACAAGGGGTTTCATACACCGATTTGGTGTGCTGACTTGATTGTGACCTTAAAAATAGATTATTATTATTACTATGGAATCTGAACCGTCTCATACCCACTTTACATGAATGATTATGGTGAGTGTAAGTATAGCCCTGATAAACTACTTGATAATAATTTTGAGGTTTATTATGGCTATCAGGTCACCAAGTGTTTGTATGCAGAGATTGATATTAAATTGGAGAGGTCCATAAAGCCATCTGTTTGGATTGGATTTATAGCAGTCTGCATAGACGCTCAAGAGATACAGAGACTGGGTAGGCGGGATATTTTATTAGCGTGGAGAGGAACCCAAACCCGCCGGGAGTGGATACAAAATATTACAGACTTTTTAGTTCCTGCCCGATTCTCAAGTACTGCTCGTGTCAAGGATCAGAACGTTCGTGTAGAGAAGGGGTTTGAAAATTCTTCAGGATTCAAGATGTGCTAGAGAGACTGTTAGGTTTTCATTATGTTTTGTTTTTTAGTATGCTTTATTTTTTTACTGTGATTTGATTTTTTAATTTGTTTACTATGTTTTGATTTCTTTTACTGCCTTTAATTGTTTTTTATTTACATTTTTTCATAGATACTATCCAAATTCTACCAGGTATTTGTTCAACAGCCTTCCACTAATACATGCTGCACGGCCACAACCAAACGCCCCTCCAATCACTCGCTCCCTGTGATAGCCTATCAGTGTTGATCAACCACATGTTACGTGGTTGCGCTAGTCACGTACATACACTTAAAATTTAGTTAGTTCCTTATACTTCCATGGGACGCCCAACAATTTCTATTAAGTAGTTATATAAATACATTATAGTGAAAACATAATCTTCTATATTTTTATTTTTTTTTCATAATTTGAATGCTTTTGTAACATAATTTATCTTCATAATTTGAATGATTTAATAATTTTTTATACATTTTATCAAAAGGAATCTTCTACTTCTAATTTTGTGGACTTGTATGAATTCAGGCAGACCAATTAAACTACTCCATCAAATTTTGAATGATTTTGTTACATAATTTATTTTCATAATTTAATCATTTTTTATACAGTCTAATCAAAAGGAACAAGAACCATTAAACTACTCCATCGAAAAATCTAAATAACGTGTATTACATAGACGCCTAAAAAAAAATGCAGACAAACATTAAAAGAAACATAGAGGGTTTACCATTCAACACTGAGATTACACCCAAAAAGAAAATGCATAGTTATACCAATCAAGCACTGGTTAAAATGCCCAAAAATCATAGATATAAAGCGTGGAGATAATCCAACAAAAGACGCAAAGATAAACCATTCCGCAATGAAACAGTCAATGCAAGGACAATCATTCAACCATGAATCAATCAACCGCAGGGATAAGTAATGGGTAGATAGCTAGGAAAGGATTTATCCTTCGCTCATCATCTATGCACAGAAAAGAAGGGCAATAGAATCTATAGGTCTATAAACACCGAAGTGATGACCATCGATTCGTCTCCTGGCTAACTTTTCAGGCATGGAATGATGACCTAGGGATAAGGGCAGAAGATAAGGCATAAAATCTTCAAAAAAATCAATAAAACACACATCGATAAGTGATTGAAATCATAAATTGGGTTCGCCAAGGGAAATCCACTGAGAAAACAAAAGGCAAGGGGATTATAATACCGAAGGAAAGCAGGTGCAAGGTAGCGCATGGAAATGAAATATTAAACGAGCACAGAGAAATAACATGAGTAAATTTAATTCATTACAAGTAACAATTAAATCGACGTACCTTAGCCAAACACGACTGCTCAATAGTTCCTGTCCCATGGGCACTCCATCCAGCCTCCGCTTGCCGACCTATGTGACCTCACTGGTACCTCCCAACCAATGCTAGGGGTACTCTTCTTCTCCCTAAGCCCCCCAAGCTGCAAAGGGACCATGCACACTATACCATAGAACATCTAGCTCCCAGCTCGCCTTGCAAGGTCGAGCTACCACTTGTTACCCGAGATGGGTATCCCAACTCCGACAAGATAATTCAGTCAAGACAAAAATTCTGCAGCATAACGTTATGCATAAAGATCAAATCCATACTCCTCCTTGTCCATCCTTTTTATAGAGTTTTTAAGTGATTTCTTTCCTAAATTCTCATTTAATTTATTTTTCATTACTTTAATTAGCATAAACCTCCCCCATACACATGTCACCCATCCCCCTAGTTACACCAGAAATTAAATTCATTATTTATATAATTATTCCTATTTCCCTCACCCACCAAAAAGCATTCCTAAAAACGCTCCTTGGTGTCCCAATATTCCCTTACACAATTTAAATGACTAATGCCTTTACTAAATTCCTAGTTGACTTCATAATTAGAAAGTTCCTAAAGGCAAGATTCCTTACTAAGTTAGACATTCAACTTTTTCCTTAAGTTTCCCTTTTTATTTATGTTTCCCCCTTTTTCCCTTAGTTTCCTATTTCTTTTAAGTTTCCCTCTTTTCCCTTTTTAACTAAAACTCAAATTAACAAGTGTAAAAAAAACCACCTTTTACCCCTTTTTATTTTTAATTAATAAAATTTAATTAGCATATGGGGATAAAATAATCATTTCCCTTTTAAAATTTTAATCCCCCGATATAATTTGATCTTAATAAATTAATTGAATTTCTTACCCCCTTCTTGTCACATGTTTAATTATGATTTTTGTTTTTCACCACAAGTGTAACTTAGACCTGGATTTCAATTTCACTAGGTTGGGTGACACTTTATTATGGAATTCTTTTTTTTAAATATTACTTGTCACATCATTCGTTCTAAGGTCGTCTAGGTTTATTCACTTACCAGTTAAAAATGCGACGTTCCCTTCAGGATGCACTAGGTGCTCCAATGGTGCCACTCGCCTCCTTCTGTTTTCCTTGCATGACATGCCCTTCATGATGCACTACGTGCTCCAAGGGTTCCACTCGCCTCTTTTCGTTTTCCTTGTGCGACGTGCCCTTCAAGATGCACTACGTTCTCCAAGGGTGCCACTCACGTCTTTTCGTTTTCCTTGCGCGACGTGCCCTTCAGGACGCACTACGTGCTCTAAGGGTGCCACTCGCCTCGTGAATGACTTGGTAGACATAAAAAACCCCTAGAGTCAATACTCTGCCAGGTGATTGTGTGGGAGACTAAGGGCCTCTAAGGAATAAGGCCCATTCCTTATTGTGCGCCCCTTAGAATCATTGTCAGTGACTGTCGTAGTCTTCCCTCACAACATCATGGGTCTTCGCGAACTAGGTCATCGTTAACCTACAGTTCGAGCCATGATGGGAGTGCTAGTAGGTTGTAGCAGGGTCATTGTCAACACCTCTCCCTCACAATCTCTGGTCATTGTGCATGGCCCCTCTATTTTTCATTTGAGTCTAGTCAGCAAGCTATCGTCAACCAACATCATCAATAATCATGTCATAAAAATAATCAATCATCATAACATATAATCATATGTCACATCAATAATAATCAACCCAACAGTCCACTCCCTGACTCAATCCAGATTCCAAGGGGTTTCATCGATGCCTCTGCATCCTTGAGGTCCAAAGTCCTACACACTCAGGAGAACTTAGTCAATATCACCTGTCTATGTCAATACAACAAAATAACATATCACCATATCCATAATTTCTCATAATCATAATCAAACAACCAATAGTATAATAATTTGGATCACTTGCAAGCAAGTGTCCTCAAAGAATAAGTTCTCTTAGTGCACACAAGAGAGGGATGTTACACAAAAAATATCCTATCATCGCAATGTTATGAACATAACCCTATCATAGTAATGTGACCCAAATATCCATTCATCAAAATGTGACACAAATATATTGTCCCCACAATGTGAAGAACATTGCCCCACTGTCATAATGTGGCGAACAAAACCATATTGTCGTAATGTGACAAACATAGCCTTATATGATAACAATACAATGTGATTAACATAACCATATTCTCTCAATGTGACACAGATAACTATGGTTGACCTTGGTTCACCGTGACGATGGTTGATCGTGCTTTACCATTGTTGACAATGGTTAACCATGTTTGAAACTTGTATTACATAGATGACCAATGGCCATGGATGTCCATAACCATATTATCGCAGTGTGACGAACATAGCTGTGTCATTGGAATGCCATGAGCATATCCTCATTGCCTCAATGTGATGCAAATATGTTTTTGTCATAATGTCACAAGCAATGTCTTGTCGTCACAATTTGATGAGCATAGCCTTGTCCTCAAAATAAGTGTCTCGTCATTGCAATGTGATGAACATATGACATTTATGTTCATCACATAGACATACAACATACAAATAACATAGGAAATTGATGTTTGTCACATAGCCACGAGGTTATGTTCATCACATAGGCACTTGTTACTTAAATGTCATGTCGTCGAAATGTGATGAACACAACCTCATTATTGCAATATCCCTATTGTCATTAATATGTGACAAAAAAAATCCTATCATCATAGTGTGATGTACATATCCACATCGTCGCAATATGATGAACATAGCCCTGTCATCACAATAAATGTCTTGTTGTTGTAATGTGATGAACATACGACATTTATGTTCATCACATAACCATATGACATACGATGTTAATATGATGAATATAAAACATTTATGTTAATAACATAGTCAATTTTTACATAAATGTCATGTCGTCCCAATGTGATGAACATAGCCCCATCACTGCAATATCCCCATTGTCATAGTTATGTGACAAACATTATCTTATCATTGCAATGTTATGGAAATATCTTAGTCATCACAATGTGATGCAAATATCCAATAGGAATTATGTGACACAAACATCATATCCTCTCATTGTGACAAACATATTCCCACCATTGCAATGTGGTAAACATAACCATATTGTCGCAATGTGACAAAATTAGTTGGTTATGATGAACATGAAATGTGACGAACATAACCATATTGGTTCATTGCGACAAACATAACTATGGTTGACCTTGGTTGATATTGTGATGAACATAGCCCCATCGTCGCAATGTCCTAAGAACAAATATAATTCATCATCTACTGAGTTCAACATGATTTTCTATCAATTTCATGAACATAGCCTCCTCGTCGCAATGTGGTGCAAATATCCCGTTGTCATAATGTGACAAACAATGTCCTTTCGTCGCAATGTGATGAACGTATTTAAGTGAGGAAAATAACCATATTGTCACAATGTGATACAAATATCCTATCATCATAATGCAACAAACAATTCCAAATGTCACTATGTGAATGTCATCCATAGTCTTGGTCAACCATTGTCATGGAAATCCATGGTCACTTATGGACGACAACTATCAAACATTGTTAACCATTTTCAACCATTATCAACCACAAAAAACCAAGGTCAACCATAGTGAAGGTCTATGAAAGCTAACCATGGTGAAGGTCTATGGAAGTTAACCGTAGTCATGGTCAACCATCAACCACAATTAACAATGGTTATGATCAACCATAATTATCCATGGTCATGGTCAAGTAAGGTCATGATCAACCATAATCAACCATGTGAACCATTGTGATGCAGGAGCATCACCTTCAAAGTCAAAGACACAAGCGTGGAGGCAGGGATATGGCATCTCAACATTTAATTCAGAAGGAAAACGAGTTGTTGAGATATTTTGGGAAACAACTTTTTTTAATGTATCTTGTCTGTAAATTCTTATACGAATATAAGAAGTTGCATATAGGGAGTGGGAGCCCTTATCGGGTAATAACTGAAAGTTATTTTAATAGGATAAAGTAGGTAACTGCCAGAGTTTGATAGGATAGGTTGCAGACAGGATAGAGAGAGCTCCTGGAGGTAGTCCTTAGATAGTTTGTGTTGTATTGTAATAGGATAGAGGATAGGGAGATAGAGATCAATAGTATTGCAGAACAGAGTATAAGAAAGAAGCAATGAAGAACTACAATATTATGTAATATGTTTCATGAATGAATAGAAACAAACAAAATTATCCCAATTCTTTGGACAGTGTTCATTTCGATGTGTGATTGAATGACTTTTATATTATGTGTGTGTGATTTAAATTCATTCCGTTCATGTGTGATTGTTCAAGAGTTGATCATATGAGTTCGTGACGAAACTGGATAAGTTTCAATTGTTTCTCTTATGAAACTCGTATGTAAGGTGTGAATCTCGTACGCAGGGAGTGCGTCAACAGAGTCTCAGATTGAATCAAAGGAGTTCAGAGAGGACAAGGGGGACTTGGAATAGGTGTAAGGAGTTCACAATGATGAGGAGAGACGAAGAGTCGAATAAACCGAACAGAGGAACGCCAGGAGGGAGAGAAGAATTTTTTCAAGAAATCTTTCGATCTGAGTTTGACGAAATCCTAAGAATGCAAGGAGTGCATGGGAAATTAAAATCCTCAAAGGATCAAGCTCAGAAGGGATAATATTTTTTAGAATTGTAGACGAGGTCCAACAGACAGACTCGCAAGAGGAGAAAAGGTTGAGGCCTTTGAACTCTTAGAGAATATTCTAATCCATAAGAGATCAAAAGATCAGGAGGAGGAGTGACAACAGCCATTGGATCACAGTGTGGAGGATCGATAGCCATCTCATCAAAGCAAGGTGCAAGATCCTTAGTGCTATGCACACACAGGAGAAAGAAATTACTAAAGTTACGAAGTCCATAAGTAGTTTGGGACCGTCTGTTAAGTACCTAAACCAGATTTGCAAATATA
>JZKD02S2069566.1:0-13187 GCA_000966675.3 Picea glauca | reverse complement strand
GTGGACCTAGTCCACCTTACATTGAATGACCACATTCTCATATATTAATTGACTTCCACTAATAACATATAACTACATTCCCATTGGATACCTCCCTAGGTACCCCATATTACCTTTACATCGTCCATCATTAAGGGAGGTGTGGCGCAGATCTGTGGACTCCGGGTAAAGAACTGAAGAAAACCTCAGTTGTCCGATTCAATTGGACACGTGGTAGAAATCCGCACACTTCGAGGGAAGGTAAAAGTTGAGATTTGAGAAATCCGAAGTCCGAAGACCCGGAGAGATCGCAGTCATTGATCTACGGGATGACACGTGTCAGTGAATTATAGCTTTCAGATAAAAGGCCATGGAGAAAGGAGATAACTAAGATTTGACATTCCTGAAATCCAAAGGACAAAATTAATCACAGTCGTCGATCTGCGAGGAGACACGTGGCAGCTGACCATGATCTTTGGATAAAAGCCAGTGGGGGAAGAGTTGAAAGTTGATATTTCCGAAGTCTAGAAATATGAAACAATCAGAACCATTGATTGGAGAAGACACGTGGCAGAATATCTGTCATTGCGAAAGGAAGAAAGGGTTTGAGAGTTGAAAATCCTGAAACTCAAATCACGAAATAAATCATAATCGTTGATTTGAGAGGTTTAGATCTAAACCATTCAATTGGGAGGGATGGATCTGAGTTGTTAGTTCAGAAGTACCATCAAGATCGTGAGATCGACGGTCACATCGCATTGTGGGGATAGAATATGCTCGAACTTTAAAAAGTTGAGGGTGGGCCGCAATTGAGACCATGGTATTTGCAGGAGTACACGTGGAGGCTCAAGGTGAATTGTGGGATTAAACGTACTTTGGTTCCATACCACTCTTGGTCACACCCACAATCACATGGTTATGTGAGGTCATCGCCCAAGGTCACATCTAGGATGGGGCTTATCAGAAAAGGAGCTAGCGCCAAAAACTCTGAGATTTCGCAGGCGCGAAGGGGAAGGTCACGAGTACCATAATACCTGCACCAAAAATCTGAAAGGTCTTGTGTGTAGATACAGAACGAGACCATCAAGGTTTCAGGTAGTCATTCGACTCAAGAATCAGAGATCCTTGACAAGGAAGTCGTGTATCCCTACGAGGGATTAGGAGGGCTGCATTAGGTGGTATCAGAGATGATATTGAGTTTGTTTGTAGACAACAAACAAAGAAGAAAGGAGATAAATTTGTATCATTTGTGGTATCAAAATTTGATTTCTATTTGAAGGCATCAGAAGGAGATGTAGTGAAATCGTGCCACCCGGAAGGCATAGAGAGAATGTAGAGATGGAAGAAGAAATGAGGCAACTCATAATGAGATTGGACGCCATGGAAACAACGCAGAGGAGAGAACCATATGCTGGAGATATCAATGAAGATGAGAGAGAAGAGATATAGGTTGAAGAAGATGTTGCAAAAGATCGTTTATTGAAAGTTGTTTCGAGAATAGGAGCTAGAGAGAGGTACCAATGTATGAAGGTAATTTAGAAGTTGAAGAATTGTTGGATTGGGTACGAGCTATGGACAAGTACTTCAGTTATGAAGATATAGAAGAACACAAGATGGTGAATCATGTTCTGAAAAGACTGAAAGGTCATACAACACTATGTTGGGATGAACTGCAAGCCAAATGCAAGTGCAATGGAAAGCAAAAAATTAAAAGCTGGAATACGATGGTAGCCAAGCTAAAAGCCAAATTTATCCTGAAGGATTACCAAATCAATATGTTCAGAAGATTGTAGAACCCGAGAAAAAAAATATTATCAGTGAAGGAGTACACTGAAGAATTTTACAAACTGAACATCAGGGTTGGAAAGAAAGAGAATGAAGATGAAAAAATTGTCAGGTATATCAATGGGATGAGATATGAAATACAAGAGGATATCATCATGATTTATGTTAGTAAAGTTGAGGATGCTTATCAAGCAACCTTGAAAGATGAAGAGAAATTGGTCAAGAAACAAAGCCAATGAAACAGAGGAGGAAATTCAAGAAGATGTAAGGGAACCAACAGAGAGAAGTTCTAGAAACCAAAGCATGAAGCTGGCAAACATCATAGTCACCCTGAGAAAGGTGGAATTTCTAAGGAAGGACAACATGGAGGAAGTAGCTCTTTTTCCATAGGAAGAGGAAGAGACAGAGGAGGTGAAGTTAGATGTTATGCATGTCGAAAAACAGGGCACAAGTCTTGGGAATGTCCCAAGATGAAGAAAAAAGGAGGAGGTGAATAACACATTGTTGAGGCACAAAAGCATGTGGAAGAAGAAGCAACAGAAGGAGGAAATAACCTCATGATGAGGAAAATTCTTCTTAAACTAGAGAAGGAGGTAGAGGAACCATTTCAACGAATAATTTTGTTCATAACTGCTTGCAAGACAAAAGACATAGTTTGCAAGGTGATCATAGACAGCGGGAGCACTGACAATCTAGTATCCATAGAGATGGTGGAAAAACTGGAGCTGAAGACAATTGCACATCCAAATCCATACAAGGTATCATGGTTTCAGAAAATAAATCAAGTAATGGTAAGTCAATAATGACAAGTTGAATTTAAAATAGGAGGTTATAGGGATGAAATATTATGTGATGTAATTCCTATGTATGTCTGTCGTATTTTATTGGGGAGACCATGGCAGTTTGACAGTAAAGTTATTCATGATGGAAGAAAGAATACTTATACCCTAGAAAAGAATGTAGGACACATATATTGTTACCAATAGAAGACAAAGAGAAAAAGAGGGAAGCTAGTTCAACTATACTTCTCATGAGTGGGGAGGAACTCCTGAATGAAGTCAAGAAGGAGAAAGAAATGCAGTTTTCTATAGTGAGGAAGCCTAGAGTTATTATTACAAATACTTATGTGGAATATTTTCCTGAAGAAATCCAGGAACTATTAGAATTTTTTTTTGACATAGTAGTGGATGAGTTACCTCACTCATTGCCACCCATTAGGAGTATAAGCCATCATATTTACCTTATTCCAGGAGCTATTTTACCAAAAAAAATAGCGTATAGGTTGACACCTAGAGAGAATGAGGAAGTTAAAAATCAATTCCAGGAGTTGTTGGATAAAGGTTTAGTCAGGGAAAGCCTAAGCCCATGTGCAATACCAACTGTGTTAAGTCTAAATAATGATGGAGGATGGAGAATGTGTACAGATTCTAGAGCCATCAACAAGATCACCATTAGGTATAGATTTCCTTTACCAAGGATGGATGATTTGATGGATTGTTTGAGTGGAGCAAGCTATTTTTTCAAGATAGACTTGAAGAGTTGATATCATCAAATAAGGATGAGAGAGGGAGATGAATGGAAAACAACATTCAAGACAATTGAAGGATTGTTTGAATGGATGGTCATGCCATTTGGGTTGACAAACACACCAAGCACATTTATGAGATTACTGAATGAAGTATTGAAAGACTTCATAGGAAAATTTGTCACAATATACCTGGATGACATACTAATCCTCAGAAAGATATAGGGAGAATACTTAAGACATCTAACATCAGTGATGGAAAAGTTACAACAAGAAAAAATGATGATACATATGAAGAAAATCTCTTTTATGAAGAAAGAACTCATATACTTGGGTTTTGTGATCTCTTCAAATGAATTGAAGATGGATCCAGAAAAGGTGAGGGCAATCACATAATGACCATAACCAGGAATCATATTTGAGGTAAGAATTTTCATGGGTTATAAATTTTATCAGAAATTTCAGTGGTATATGTGCGCCCATGCTGGACACTGTGAAGAAGAAACACAAGTCCTTTAATTGGAAAAAGGAAGCTGAAAAGAATTTCAAAGTGTTGAAGGAGAATGTCACAGTACAACCAATTATGGTCTTACCAGATTTTGGAAAAACATTTCAAGTGAGATGTGATGCAAGTGGATTATCTATTGGAGCAGTCTTGAGTCAAGATAATAGGACAGCTACTTATTTCAGTGAGAAGTTGAATGATACCAAGAAGAAGTATTCCACATATGAAAATAATTTTATGCAGTGATTCAAGATTTAAATAAGTGGAGGCAATATTTAATTCCCAAGGAATTTGTATTGTACAATGATAATCAAGCTTTGCAATTTATTACTAAGCAAGAAACATTGAATCAGAGACATGCTAAAATGGTAGAATTTATGAAGAATTTTACTTTTGTTATTAAATGTATTGTTGGAACAACTAACAAGGTTGCATATTGTTTGAGCATGAGGAGTTTAATTGTACAGGAATTCAAAGTGGAGACCTTAGGGTTTGAACACCTCAAGGAAATGTATCGAGAAGATCCAGATTTTAAGGAAGCTTATGAGACATGTAAGAATCCTTTGCTGGGAGACAAAATTCCATGGACTGAATATTTGATCCAGGATGGACTATTGTTCAAAGGAAGCCAACTATGCATACTTAAATTCTCAATGAGAGATAACCTGCTGAAAGAGAAACATGGTGGAGGTTTAGATGGTCATTTTGGTCATGATAAGACATTTGCACAGCTGAGAAATTCATATTATTTTCGGAGCATGAGGGAAGAGGTGAAAATTTTTGTGAACAAATGCATAATTTGTCAGTATGCAAAAGGAAGACAACAAAATACTGGTTTTTATCATTCATTACCAATTCCAGAGAGGTCGTGGGATGAAATCAATATGGATTTTGTATTGGGATTGCCTAGAACTCAAAAAGGGAGCAATTCCATATTTGTTGTGGTGGACAAGTTTTAAAAAATGGCACATTTCATACCATGCCAGAAAACAAACGATGCTACACACATAGCCAACTTGTTTTTCAGAGAAGTGGTGAGACCACATGGATTTCTTAGGAGCATAGTCCTAGACAGGGACACCAAATTTGTAGGACACTTTTGGAGGACTCTATGGAAGAGGATGGGGACAAACTTGTCATTTAGTTCAGTATATCACCCTCAGATAGATGGATAGATTGAAGTAGTAAACACGAGTCTGGGAAACTTGTTAAAATAACTTTAGTCATTGAGCAAGGTCATCAATGGGATTAGATTCTGGCACAAGCAAAATTTGCATTCAATAATTCAGTGAACAGGAGCATAGGGAAAAGTCCATTTGAAATTGTGTATGGTATACAACCAAGAGGGATTACAGAGTTGGGAGATATGAATAAAGATGAGTTCAAAAGTTTTGGTGTAGAGTATTTTGCAAGGGAAATGCATAAAATCCATCACAGAGTCAGAGAGCATCTACAAGACAACAACCATAATTATAAGAACAGAGTTTGACCAGAAGAGAAGAAAAGTTCAATTAGAAGTTGGAGAGGAATTTTTGGTTCATTTGAGAAAATAAAGGTTTCCAAGAGGAACATATAACAAGTTGAATATGAAGAAGATAGGACCATGAAAAATTCTCAGAAAAATCGTAGCCAATGCTTATGAAATTGAGTTGCCAGACAATGTTGGGATATCATCGATATTCAATGTTGCAGACCTGTATCCTTATAGGAGAGATGAGGAAGGAGAATCATATGATCAGAAAGAATTTCAGTGGGAAGAATAATTTCCCATAGCATAAAAACCCCAGATGGAGAAAATCATTGAACAAAGAGCTGGAAAGAAGACCAGGAGGAAGACATATCCTGAATAGTTAGTGAAGTGGAAAAATCATCTAGTGGAAGATTCAAGTTGGGTCACTGAACCTGATATTGTGAAGCATGGAAAGACAATACAAGAAATCATGGACAAGAGTCCATGAATATTCTAACCAGAGGAGTATGATGCAGGAGCATCGCCTTCAAAGTCAAAGACGGAAGCATGGAGGCAAGGATATGACATCTCATAATTTAATTCAGAAGGAAAACAAGTTGTTGAGATATTTTGTGAAACACCATTTTTTAATATATCTTGTTTGTAAAGTATTATATGACTATAAGAAGTTGTCGATAGGGAGTGGGACCCCTTATCGGGTAATAACTGAAAGTTATTGTAATAGGAGAAAGTAGGTAACTGCCAGAGTTTGACATGATAGGTTTGCAGACAGGACAAAGAGAGCTTGTGGAGCCAGTCCTTAGATAGTTTGTGTTGTATTGTAATAGGATAGAGGATATGGAGATAGAGATCAGTAGTAGAGAAGAATAGAGTAGAAGAAAGACGCAGTGAAGAACTACAATATTATGTAATTTGTTTCATGAATGAATAGAAACAAACAGAATTGTCCTAATTCTTCGGATTGTGTTCATTTCGATGTGTGATTGAATGAATGTTATATTCTATGTGTGTGATTTAAATTCATTTCGTTCATGTGCGATTGTTCAATATTTGATTGTATGAGTTCGTGACGAAACTGGATAAGTTTAAATTGTTTCTCTTCTGAAACTCATATGCAAGGTGTGCATCTCGTACACAAGGAGTGCATCGACATAGTATCAGGTTGACTCAATGGAGTTCAAAGAGGACAAGGGGAACTTGGACCAGGTGTAAGGAGTGCACAATGTCGAGGAGCGACCAAGCGTCGAATAACCAGAACAGAGGAATGTCAAGAGGGCGAGAAGAATTTATTTTTCAAGAAATATTTCGATCTGAGTTTGATGAAATCCCAAGAACGCAAGGAGTGTGTGGGAAATCAGAATCCTCAAATGATAAATCTCAAAAGAGATAGCATTTTTCAGAAGTGTAGATGAGGTCCAAGAGACAGACTCGCAGGAGGAGAAAAGCTCGAGGCCTTTTAACACTTAGAAAATATTCTAATCCAGAAGAGATCATAAGCTCAGGAGGAGGAGGGACAACAGTCGTTGGATCACAATGCAGAGGATCGACAACCATTTTATCAAGGCAAGGTGCACCAGCCTTAACGCGTTGCACATGCAGGAGAGAGAAATTACCAAAGTTATGAAGTCCCGAAGTAGTTTGGGACCGTACATCGTTAAGGGAGGTGTGGCACAGATCCATGGACTCTTGATAAAGACCTGAAGAAAACCTCAGTCGTCCGATTCAAGTGGACACGCGACATAAATCCACACACTTCAAGGAAAGGTAAATGTTGAGATTTGAGAAATCTGAAGTCCGAAGACCTGAAAAGATCGTAGTCATTGATCTATAAGAGGACACGCATTAGTGGATTGTAGCTTTCGGATAAAATCCATTGGAGAAAGGCAAGAACTAATATTTGAGACTCCCAAAATCCAAAGGATGAAATTAATCGCAGTCGCTGATTTGTGAGGAGACATGTGACAACTAACCATGAGCTTCAGATAAAATCCAGTGGGGGAAGAGTTGAAAGTTGATATTTTCGAAGTTTGGAAATCCGAAACAATCAGAATCGTTGATTGGATAAGACACATGGCAAAAGATCTGTCATTGCGGAAGGAAGCAAGGGTTTGAGAGTTGAAACTCCTGAAACCCGAATCACGAAATAAATCATAGTCATTGATTTGAGAGGTTTACATTTGAACTGTTGAATTGGGAGGGACGGATTTGAGCCATCAGTTCAGAAGTACCGTCAAGATCGTGTGATTGGCAGTCCTGTCGCATTGCGGGGACAAAAGATGCTCGAACTTTAAAAATTTGAGGGCGGGCCGCAATCGAGACCATAGTATTGGCAAGAGGACACATGGAGGCTCAAGGTGAATTGCGGGGCGAAAAGTAGTTTGGTTCCAAACCACTCTTAGCTTCACCCGCAATCACGTGGTTACATGAGGTCATTGCCCAAGGTCACATCTAGGAGGGGGCTTATCAGAAAAGGAGCTAGCGCCCAAAACTCTAAGATTTCATAGGCGCGAAGGGGAAGGTCGCGGGTACCATAAGACCTGCACCAGAAAGCCGAAAGGGCCTATGTATAGATATAGAATGAGACCATCAAGGTTTCAGAGAGTTGTTCGACTCAAGAATCAAAGATCCTTGACTGGGAGGTCGTGTAGCCCTACGGGGGAGTAGGGGGGCTGCATCACATAGTCAACCTTTCCTTCTCTAAGTCAACCAAGGTCTACCAAAGTTAACCGTGCTCATGGTCATTATTTTCGTTAACCATAAGAAACTATGGTCATGGTCCAGATACTTTAATTTATACATTACATTAATGTAATAATATATTAGTAATGTATTAAAATTTTAATAATGTATTAATGCTTTATTAACATAATATTTTATTTGTATATTTATACTTTATTAATATTTTAATGTATATATACTTTAGGAATGTATTAATTAATAATGCGTTAATGTATTAATTAATTAACACATAACAATATACATTAAAACATTAATGTATCATGTTTTAATGTTCTAATAAGTTAGTCATGTTTTTATCAATGCATTTAATGTATGAAATGTATTTTTTTTTATGCATTATTACTATAATAATATATTACTTTATTGGGGAGAAGATTATGATGAAAGTTTGAGTAAGGGGAGAACCCTAGCGAAGAACCATAGCGAATCATAGAACCAGGGCCGTGTCTGCATGCGGCCTGCGTGCACGTCAGAATACTGCCATCTTCTTTGTCGCTTTGAAGGTTAGCACCTCACGGGGTTCTTGCTCTCCGCACAATGAGCACGGAAGAGGGGGGGAAACCCCCCTCATACAACGACATGGCTGCCAGCGATAGATCTGGTACACGCGCCAAGAGGCCAGCCTTCGAACCTCCGACGCATCTGAGGGATCATCTCTTTACCCAGGAGCAAAGTCACGGCAAGGAAATGGACCACAAGCCCAACTCATCACATACGTAAGCTTCCAAAAACTGGCTACCAGGTAAGTGCATCCCACCAATGGAAAAACCACCGCTCTATCAGATTAAATCTACAAGGGTGCGGGAACACACCCAATTCTTTATGGACCATGCACTGATAGGCAAATTTCTTCACATTATGATGTCCAAGTGAATTTAACCCCCTTTTTCTAAAGGTTGGTGATTAAACAACCAATCTTGGAAAATCCATTTATAAACCTTCTATAGTATCCCACTAAGCCCATAAAGGATATGATATCAGATACATCCTTTGGATTAGGCCATTCCATGATAGACATGATCTTGTCAGGGTCCACTTCCACTCCTTCTTTAGAAATAACATGGCCTAAGTAATGGACTTGCTTCAAGAAAAAGTCACACTTGCTAAACTTAGCTTAGAGTTGATGCTCTCTTAGTACTTGAAGTGCAAGTCCAAGATGTTCTTCATGCTCCTCTCTGTTCTTGGAGTAGAGTAAGACATCATCAATGAAAACCAATACAAATCTTTCTAGGAATTTTTTGACTACATTACTCATCAAGCACATAAAAGTGGCGGGAGCATTGGTTAATCCAAATGGTACCACCACAAATTCATAGTGACCATACCTTGTCCTGGAGGTTGTTTTGTGGATGTCTTCATCCTTGATTCAGACTTGATGGTTTCTATACCTTAAGTTAATCTTTGAGAAAATGGAAGAACCCCTTAATTGGTTGAACAAGTTATTGATTCTTGGTAAGGGATACTTTTTCTTTATGGTTTTCTTGTTGAGTTGTCTATAGTCTATGAAAATTTGGAGTGTGCCATTTGTCTTTTTCACAAACAAGGCTAGTGCTCCCCATGAGACACGTTGGGTCATATGTAGACTTTTTACATCATCTCCTTTAGCTGTAGCTTGAGCTCAACTATCTCTGGTGTACTCATCCTATAGGGTGTCCTAGACATTGACACTTCTCTTGGTGCAAGTTATATCGAGAAGTCAATGTCTCTTCTCGGAGGTAGACTTGGTAACTCTTCTGGAAACACATCTTTATACTCTCTTAATATGGGGTGGTCCTCTAGGGTTGGTTTTTCATCCTCAACAAATTCCAACACATGTATTACATAAAGAGAACATCTCTTTCTGCAATACTTTTTCATTTGAAGGGATGATATTTGTCTCACTGACACATGCTTCTTAAATACACACACAGAGTAGAAAATTTCCATTCTTTTCTTCAGTAAAAGTTTAACCAGACTCTTTAGGAAAGAGTTAAGGTAGGGTGTCACCCTTAAGAGTTCTTTAAAAATGGTTTTTAAGCGACTCATCCATGAGCCCAAGTAGACCAAGTGTTGTAACCCTGCTCTGATACCAATTTGTAACACACCCAACCATAAATTCCCTTTTAATGTCTGACGCATCATAATTTTGTTTTTCCTTAACCATCTTCTCTTGAATCATTTATCCGAGACGATTCATTCTCTTCCTCTTACCCATAGTTTTATAATGAATTCTACCAGACTTTATACCGACCATTGGTTTATATCTTATGAATCCCCGAAGTTCTTCGGGAGTTCATTCGTCGAGGGCCACATGTCACCCACATGGCTTCATATCGTTTGTACCATCTCTAGGTTCCTACCTCCTGTAGGGAAGGTCCATCCATCAAACAGTCCAATGACTAGCTTAACCCTCATCTAATACACAGGCTAGCGGGGAATTCGACACTTCGACGCTTCGGCACTGAACGCCTTTTTACCATCTATGCATGAGATCTCTCAAATTCCTAAAGTCCTGAAGTCCCGTGAGCTTGCCACATGGTTCCGGCCTTCAGGCCTTTTGGTCTCTCTTCATACTACACCACAAATCCTCTGGATTCTGAAGTCCCAGAATCCCAGAGTTCCATTCACTTTACCAACCACTTTGTCTAGGCGGGCTTGTACTAGGGATTGACACATGTAAGGGTGAGGGGTGACACCTATCATGTTTCAATTGGTCTATAGGGTATGTGATATGCATGAATTTGGGTGACACGTGGCGCTTCAAACTTGGGTCCACGTCACCCTAGGTGATGTCACTACAGTACATCACTCCAAACTGATCATCCTTCAAGCCCTTCGATCTCGCGGCCAAGGTTGGGCCACATACCCCTTGGATCAACGGTCTCTGCTACTTCGTAACTTCGACATTCATGGGTTTCATGCTATAGAATTCTCCTTTCTACCGAAGTAGTCAATGTCGAATTGACCATGGGGTAGATCCAACGATCGGGGAGGGATCCAACATGCCCTCAAATCAACGGTTCCCATCACTTCATTCTTTCAGCCTTTGGGGATTTTTCCATGTAATCTCCAATTTGCTTCGAGAGTAGGTCAACACCGGCCTGACCAAATCCTAGATCTGACAGTGAGGAAAAGTCCCGAAGCATCCTCAAATCTACGGCTCCCATTACTTCGGGCTTTGGAGCTTATCGACACACCACACCTCAAATTCCCCGGAGTGCCCAGTCTCCGAACTAAAGGATCTAGTGCCACACATCCCTTGTATATCTACGATTGAGAGGGATCCCAAAGGATTCGAGGATCGACGGTCCTCATTAATTCGTAAATTCGGCCTTCGGGGGTTTTGAAGTTACAACGCCCCTCTCCTACCGAAGTGGTCAACGTCGGGCTAACCTTGGTATAGATCTGACGGTCTGGGGGTGTCCACATAACTTCAAAGATCTATGGCTCGTGACTTCCACTCCAGTGTCCCTTGGGTCCCATTGTTGGGCCACTCTTGAAGGGACACATATCGTCCCAAAACACTCTGGTAAGTATACGTGGCATCTGCCTCATGCCACCACTGTCCCCTTTCCATGCCACCGGGTCTCCACACCTGACAACGTCATCAGTCGACACTTGGGTCTCCACATGCTATTCTACCTAATACATGCATCCCCACGATCAATCGGTCAAGAGGGATCTCGACGGGTCCTTAGATACACAGTCCACATTACTTCGCAAATTCGGCCTTCGGGAGTTTTTGACATTACAACATCCTTGTTTTCCCGAAGTGGTCAATGTTGGGCTGACTTCGTCGTAGATCTGACGGCTAGGAGAGAAACCGAAGGATCCCTAGATCAATGGTCCTGGTCGCTTCGCGACTCTGGACTTCGGGGGTTTTGGCTTCACTGCCACTCCATTTTCCCGAGGCGAGAGTTCGCCGAAGTACCATGTGTGAATCCCTTCTCCGGAATGATCAGATGGTAGGCAGGGCTCCTAACGATCTCCCCCAAATCTACGACTCTCCTTCACTTCATAACTTCGACGTTCGAGGAGTTTTATGCTATAGCATCTCCTTTCTCCCAAAGTGGAACTTCGACGAAGTACCATATATGAAACCTTCCACTAGACGATCGGTTGGTCGAAAAGGGGCCCCAACGAACTCCCCAGATCAACGACTGACAACCTTTCGTGACTCCAACATTCAGGTATTTTTGATAGTTATGAGGTTTGGCATCCTAGGGCTTCGATCTCCCGAAGCTCCGAAGCCATCAAGAGATAGCTCCTTTCGGACTTAGCGCAAGGTTCCTAGACCCTGGTCATATGGACCCTCTGATGAATCTCGGGCTATAATATCTACTCTTAGCCGAGATTTGGTTAAGGTCATGGGCGCGATCCTAATGTCTCTTAGGCTACTGGTTTGAAGGAAGTGCCTTCCTAGTTCGCAGAACTTTAAGTTATGAAATAGGGTGGGGTAATCTCGTGGAATTACCGAGACGATAGCAGTGCCAAGAGGCTTCCTCCGACTCTGGAACTGTGAGGTAACTCCCGGGGGAAAACACCTTTGAGGGTTAAACTGGAGCATATGGAAAATTAAGTTGAAGCATAATTCCTCAAGGAGATAAATACATACACATCACTTGATCAGTAAATACAGAGGCCAATATTAAATGTATACATACATGCATTCATTCATCATTCCATTTCAACGCACAAAACATGAAAACACTTCCCTACTGTAACAGACCCAGGTAGGCCTGGTGTTGCAACCATGGCTTTGATACCATCTGTAGCATGCTCGCTTCTAAACCCAACAATTTTTTTTCGATGCCCATTTAAACTAAATGCACACAACAAGATAAAAGCATCCATGCATCTAACAACATTATTTAAGACATGACTACAACTAGATTGACATTCAAAAAGCATGTTATAATTGCTCAAAACTCTAAGTAAACACACACCATATAAATCCCATAAATAAAACCAAAGAAACACATATAAAAACACTTATCTTTATCAACAAATGTGCAACTAATTGCAGAGGACGAATGTTCCTCCCAACCGTGGGTTTATTGCTCCAAATATTAGCATCAAATCAGCCCCAAGCTAGGCTATCAATCCATAATAAAATATTGTCTCTCTTTTGTCCACTCACAACCCATTACAATCCCACAACAAGTCGGTTTTCCTATAGCTATCCCAATCCACTAGCTCTCTTC
>JZKD02S2069555.1:37729-51574 GCA_000966675.3 Picea glauca | reverse complement strand
AACCGAATACGACGTGTATTTTATCCTTCAGGAAAAACAGAAACAAAAATGCACAAAGACTCAAACAGGAAAGAAACGAATAAGAACCAAGTCGCTCAAAAATGGTAAACTGACTTAACCAACCCGAAGAGGAAAAATTGATGAAGGCATAGGGAAAAGAGAGAGGAGAGTAAGGGGTGCATACCTAGGTTACAACAATGGCTCCAACTGGGGATAGCTCATCCCTATGAGGTGCTAAGAACTATAGATCGGTGCCTTATCCATTGGGCTTACATAATTACTCTTACCTTCCCTCACTTACCTCTATTCCTATCTTCCATCCATGTACATCTGCTACTGTGCCTCAGCCATGCATTTTATTTAACTAAAAAATTGAAACTACACCCCAGTGCCTTGTTAGGCTATGGAGTCTTTATTCACACACAAATAACTAATCAAAAGAAACTATAAAGTAAAGAATCTATGGAACAAGAGGTACCTTCCCTCATCCTTAAACAAAATAGTGTTCCAGGAAGCGCCCATTTACTGGGCCTCCAAAGATCTTTGTATCATCTCGATTGTGCAAGATAAATGTGTTGTTTTTCAGAACTTCAACCACCATAAAAGGGACAAACCATAGGTTGTCGAATTTACCATGCTTGGACTTGTCATCCCTTCTAGCGTCCCACCTCAATACCAAGTCACCTTCCTGAAAAGTCTCCTTCTTGGTTTTCTTATCAAAGGCTAATTTGATCTTGCTCTGGTATGCCTTTGTCCCCTGATCTGGTGCTTCTCTTCTTTGTTGAACTTCTATAATCTAGAATATTCTCCTTTGGATGTCATTTGGTTCCTCAATCTCTTCCTGAAAGAATTTTAGAACTGTTATACCAAGTTGACTAGAAAAAACAACGTCTATGTCATAAACAAGTTGAAAGGGTGAGGTTCCCAAAGACTTCTTAGTGTTTATTATGTCAGCCCACAAAGCATAATTAAGTTTGGATTCCCAGGCTTCCTTGTTATCAATTAGCAATTTTTTGATAATCCTGATGAGAGTTTTATTTGATGACTCTGCCAGACCATTTCCCTGAGGATAATAGGGTGTGGAATGTATCAAGGAAATGTTGTGACTGCAACAGAAGTCAATCATGGTTTTGGACTTGAATGCTTCGGTATTGTCCATTACTAGCTTGTTGGGGAAAAAAAATCTAGCAAAAATATTGGTTTCCAGGAAATTGATGATCACTTTGTCAATGGCATTGTTGGTGGGCACAGCCTCAATCCATTTGGTGAAGCAGTCGGTGGCAGTGAATATCCACTTGTGTTGTCCACTGGAGGGTGGATTTATTTCTCCTATGAAGTCTAACCCCCATTGTTGGAATGGACCACCAGCAGTGATAGGCTTTAGGGGCAGTGATAGTAACTTATGCTTTTCTGCAAACATTTGACATTCACTACAGGATCTAACAGTGGAAAACACAACAGAGAAAAGGGTGGGCCAATAATATCCTGCCCTCAGAATCTTAAGAGATGTGGCTTTCCAATCCTGGTTTCCTCCACATACTCCTATGTGCATTTATGTTGTGACTCATTTGGCCTCGTTTTCATCAAGGCATTTTAATAGGATTCCAGCAGGATCTCTCCAATACAAGCTCTAGTTTGAAATGCAGAATTTGATAGCTTTCAAATTGAGAGACCTTGCCTTTGTCTTCTTCACATCTGGTGGACATTTAAAATGTTGTAGAAAATAGATGATGTTTTTATACCAAGGTGAAGAGGAGTAGTTTTCAAATACATGTAAGTTGTCTTGTCCACGCTGTATGATGGGTGCATCTGATTGGGTGAAGATTTGATGCAATTCTAGCACCTTACAATTCGAGTCTGATAGAAATTTGGGCAATCCTTGCCCCTTGATCAGCTTGGTGGGATTTATGTGTAGGTCATACTCCAACAGTTTGAAAATCCATTTTCCTCTTTTCCCCTCATTGTCTGGCTGGACTAGAATCTCTTTGACACTGCTACTAGGAACAAAGGTTGTTATGCTAGATTGTAGCACATAAACCCTGAAGGCTTTGAGTGCTTTGACCAGTGCATAAGCTTGATTCTCTAATATATCATACTTCATCTCGGCATCTCTAAGAGCTCTACTGAAAAAGGCTATGGGTTGTTCATGCCCTTCTTCATTTTCATGTTGTAATACAGCAGCAATGGTTTCTTCTGAAGCAAAGGAGAAGATGAAGAAATATTGGGTATAGCCTAGACTGGCTAACACAAGGGCTTCAACTAAATCTTGCTTGATTGTTAGAAAATATGATTTTTCCTCCAAGGACCATTTTATCACAGCATATTTCATCAACATGTTAGTAATAGGCTTCATGATTTCAGCAAAATTTGGCACAAAACGTCTGAGGAAGTTTATCTTACCAATAAAAGACTGGACAGCCTTTTTATTTCTGGGGATCTCAATCTCTTGAATGGCACAAACCCTCTTTGGATTAATTTTTATACCTCCTGCTGATATGATGTGGCCCAGGAGTTTTCCTTCTGGCATGGCAAAGTGAGACTTTCTAGGATTCAGGGATATTCCATATCTTCTGCATTTCTTGAAAACCTGCTCTAAGTGCTGCAAATGTTCATCATCGGACTTGGAGAAAATGGTGATGTCATCAAAGTATATAGCCATTATTTGTCTTTTTCCCCCACGAAAGAAATGTCCATGGCCCTCTGAAAAGTGTCCCCTGCATTCATCAGCTCAAAGGGCATCTTGTCATACATGAATGTCCCCCATGGGGTAGTGAATGTTGTTTTTTCTTTATCCTCTTCACAAATTGTTATATGGCTATAACCAGAGTATCCATCTAACAAGGAGATATTGTGTGTACCTACCACCATCTGAAAAATATGATCCATCTTGGGGAGGGGGTAATTTTCCTTCAAAGAACACTTGTTGAGATTTCTGAATTCAACACACAAGCGTATCTCACCACTTTTCTTCCTTACAGCTACTAAGTTGGCCACCCATCTTGAGTACCTCAATGGTACAAAAATCTTGGCATCCAACATTATTTTCAGATATTTCTCAATTATGGACATTAACATGGGATTAAACTGTCGAATATTCTGTTTGAATGACTTGGAGCCAGCCTTTAGAGGGATCTTATGTTGGATGATGTCGGTGTCAAATGTCTTCAAATCTTCATAGGACCATGCAAAAGTATCAGCAAACTTTTTAATGAGACTAACATACCTGCCTTTTTTCTATGCAGCTAATGCTTTAGACAGCTTAATGATCTTGGGATTCTCAGTGGTCCCAATATTGCAATATGTCACCTCTTCTTCTTAACTCTTCATGGAAACTCCTTTGTAAACATCGTTACTATCAAACAATTTCTCCAAAGGCACTAGTCCTTTTGGAATATGGTTGGTCTTCAACTCCACAATATTATGACCAGCCACTATCTTCGATAGAGGAGATGTGTGTTGATCTTCCAATTTATCATCTTCACCTTCTTGGCCCTTTTGATCAATTGAGATATTGGCAAATTCATCAATGGTGTGTAGAAATCTCTACAGCTCCAAAAAATCACTAAAGATCTGCCAGTGTTTTACATTGTCTGGTATGGATGTTCTATGTATGATCTCCACCTTATATTTGGTATTTGGGCCAATGGGAGGCCTGAAAGTGATCGAAGCTAAGGCCAAAGAGTTTGCCTTATGATTATGTTCTCTGTGAATAAAGGAAATGTTGAATGCTAGAAAGAATTTATCGATCAAATGCCATACCTTTTTTTTGTACTGCTTGAGCCTCTATTGCTTAATTTGATAGATGTTCCTCACTTGATTGATGACCAACTCAAAATCAACAAAAACTGCTAAACAATCAATCGCCATGTCTTTGGCAGCCCTCAATCCCAATACTAGAGCTTCATGTTCAACTATATTATTAGTAGTTTCAAAATCCATATTATAAGAGAGGGTTATTACTTCTTATGAAGGGAAAATGAGGATAATACCTGCACCAGATCCTTCTTTTAATGAAGATCCATCAAAATACATCTTCCATACTTTATTTGATTGACCTGTCAATGGTTGATCTTTGCATTGGCTAACTGATATCACAGGTTCATCATCATTTAAATGAAAGACCGATGAGCCAATCTCATCCTCAACGGCATAAATTGGGTGAGTGCTTGGGTTTTGATGGTCACTGACTATGTAGGCTAACCTTACCTCTCTGTATAGCCTCCTATGTTCACCTCCAAACACGGGAATGGTGGCATAGGTGAGGTCCATTTGTAATTATCCTCCAACCTTCTTAGCCCAATTTCTGGACAAAAGCATACCAAACTTTGGGGGAATGTCGGCCACCAAAATGTCCATCACTACATTCTTCATGGGTAATTGTGCTAGAGAAACCACCATATCCTTTATCAATCCCAGACATTTTACTTTCTTAGAATCAAAGGAGTACAGGTCTTGGTAAGGCTTGGTAACCTCCAGACCTAGTTATTCCATTACAACTTTGGGTTGGACATTGTGAGAGGCTCCTGAGTCCATGAGACAGTTATGCGGGATCTTATCATGGACATTCAAAGATATATAGAAAGGAGGAGAAGCATCAGAGCCATCATCAATGTGTGGACCCACAGTAATGGTTGGGTTTTCATCCTACATACTAATGACATTAGAAGATACACTAGAAGGAGTTGGTTGCAAAACTTTCATGATGGATTTCTTGAAATGTTCATTTTTTAACAATTCTGTCAAAGGCATGGGGATATTGATTTTGNAACCGAATACGACGTGTATTTTATCCTTCAGGAAAAACAGAAACAAAAATGCACAAAGACTCAAACAGGAAAGAAACGAATAAGAACCAAGTCGCTCAAAAATGGTAAACTGACTTAACCAACCCGAAGAGGAAAAATTGATGAAGGCATAGGGAAAAGAGAGAGGAGAGTAAGGGGTGCATACCTAGGTTACAACAATGGCTCCAACTGGGGATAGCTCATCCCTATGAGGTGCTAAGAACTATAGATCGGTGCCTTATCCATTGGGCTTACATAATTACTCTTACCTTCCCTCACTTACCTCTATTCCTATCTTCCATCCATGTACATCTGCTACTGTGCCTCAGCCATGCATTTTATTTAACTAAAAAATTGAAACTACACCCCAGTGCCTTGTTAGGCTATGGAGTCTTTATTCACACACAAATAACTAATCAAAAGAAACTATAAAGTAAAGAATCTATGGAACAAGAGGTACCTTCCCTCATCCTTAAACAAAATAGTGTTCCAGGAAGCGCCCATTTACTGGGCCTCCAAAGATCTTTGTATCATCTCGATTGTGCAAGATAAATGTGTTGTTTTTCAGAACTTCAACCACCATAAAAGGGACAAACCATAGGTTGTCGAATTTACCATGCTTGGACTTGTCATCCCTTCTAGCGTCCCACCTCAATACCAAGTCACCTTCCTGAAAAGTCTCCTTCTTGGTTTTCTTATCAAAGGCTAATTTGATCTTGCTCTGGTATGCCTTTGTCCCCTGATCTGGTGCTTCTCTTCTTTGTTGAACTTCTATAATCTAGAATATTCTCCTTTGGATGTCATTTGGTTCCTCAATCTCTTCCTGAAAGAATTTTAGAACTGTTATACCAAGTTGACTAGAAAAAACAACGTCTATGTCATAAACAAGTTGAAAGGGTGAGGTTCCCAAAGACTTCTTAGTGTTTATTATGTCAGCCCACAAAGCATAATTAAGTTTGGATTCCCAGGCTTCCTTGTTATCAATTAGCAATTTTTTGATAATCCTGATGAGAGTTTTATTTGATGACTCTGCCAGACCATTTCCCTGAGGATAATAGGGTGTGGAATGTATCAAGGAAATGTTGTGACTGCAACAGAAGTCAATCATGGTTTTGGACTTGAATGCTTCGGTATTGTCCATTACTAGCTTGTTGGGGAAAAAAAATCTAGCAAAAATATTGGTTTCCAGGAAATTGATGATCACTTTGTCAATGGCATTGTTGGTGGGCACAGCCTCAATCCATTTGGTGAAGCAGTCGGTGGCAGTGAATATCCACTTGTGTTGTCCACTGGAGGGTGGATTTATTTCTCCTATGAAGTCTAACCCCCATTGTTGGAATGGACCACCAGCAGTGATAGGCTTTAGGGGCAGTGATAGTAACTTATGCTTTTCTGCAAACATTTGACATTCACTACAGGATCTAACAGTGGAAAACACAACAGAGAAAAGGGTGGGCCAATAATATCCTGCCCTCAGAATCTTAAGAGATGTGGCTTTCCAATCCTGGTTTCCTCCACATACTCCTATGTGCATTTATGTTGTGACTCATTTGGCCTCGTTTTCATCAAGGCATTTTAATAGGATTCCAGCAGGATCTCTCCAATACAAGCTCTAGTTTGAAATGCAGAATTTGATAGCTTTCAAATTGAGAGACCTTGCCTTTGTCTTCTTCACATCTGGTGGACATTTAAAATGTTGTAGAAAATAGATGATGTTTTTATACCAAGGTGAAGAGGAGTAGTTTTCAAATACATGTAAGTTGTCTTGTCCACGCTGTATGATGGGTGCATCTGATTGGGTGAAGATTTGATGCAATTCTAGCACCTTACAATTCGAGTCTGATAGAAATTTGGGCAATCCTTGCCCCTTGATCAGCTTGGTGGGATTTATGTGTAGGTCATACTCCAACAGTTTGAAAATCCATTTTCCTCTTTTCCCCTCATTGTCTGGCTGGACTAGAATCTCTTTGACACTGCTACTAGGAACAAAGGTTGTTATGCTAGATTGTAGCACATAAACCCTGAAGGCTTTGAGTGCTTTGACCAGTGCATAAGCTTGATTCTCTAATATATCATACTTCATCTCGGCATCTCTAAGAGCTCTACTGAAAAAGGCTATGGGTTGTTCATGCCCTTCTTCATTTTCATGTTGTAATACAGCAGCAATGGTTTCTTCTGAAGCAAAGGAGAAGATGAAGAAATATTGGGTATAGCCTAGACTGGCTAACACAAGGGCTTCAACTAAATCTTGCTTGATTGTTAGAAAATATGATTTTTCCTCCAAGGACCATTTTATCACAGCATATTTCATCAACATGTTAGTAATAGGCTTCATGATTTCAGCAAAATTTGGCACAAAACGTCTGAGGAAGTTTATCTTACCAATAAAAGACTGGACAGCCTTTTTATTTCTGGGGATCTCAATCTCTTGAATGGCACAAACCCTCTTTGGATTAATTTTTATACCTCCTGCTGATATGATGTGGCCCAGGAGTTTTCCTTCTGGCATGGCAAAGTGAGACTTTCTAGGATTCAGGGATATTCCATATCTTCTGCATTTCTTGAAAACCTGCTCTAAGTGCTGCAAATGTTCATCATCGGACTTGGAGAAAATGGTGATGTCATCAAAGTATATAGCCATTATTTGTCTTTTTCCCCCACGAAAGAAATGTCCATGGCCCTCTGAAAAGTGTCCCCTGCATTCATCAGCTCAAAGGGCATCTTGTCATACATGAATGTCCCCCATGGGGTAGTGAATGTTGTTTTTTCTTTATCCTCTTCACAAATTGTTATATGGCTATAACCAGAGTATCCATCTAACAAGGAGATATTGTGTGTACCTACCACCATCTGAAAAATATGATCCATCTTGGGGAGGGGGTAATTTTCCTTCAAAGAACACTTGTTGAGATTTCTGAATTCAACACACAAGCGTATCTCACCACTTTTCTTCCTTACAGCTACTAAGTTGGCCACCCATCTTGAGTACCTCAATGGTACAAAAATCTTGGCATCCAACATTATTTTCAGATATTTCTCAATTATGGACATTAACATGGGATTAAACTGTCGAATATTCTGTTTGAATGACTTGGAGCCAGCCTTTAGAGGGATCTTATGTTGGATGATGTCGGTGTCAAATGTCTTCAAATCTTCATAGGACCATGCAAAAGTATCAGCAAACTTTTTAATGAGACTAACATACCTGCCTTTTTTCTATGCAGCTAATGCTTTAGACAGCTTAATGATCTTGGGATTCTCAGTGGTCCCAATATTGCAATATGTCACCTCTTCTTCTTAACTCTTCATGGAAACTCCTTTGTAAACATCGTTACTATCAAACAATTTCTCCAAAGGCACTAGTCCTTTTGGAATATGGTTGGTCTTCAACTCCACAATATTATGACCAGCCACTATCTTCGATAGAGGAGATGTGTGTTGATCTTCCAATTTATCATCTTCACCTTCTTGGCCCTTTTGATCAATTGAGATATTGGCAAATTCATCAATGGTGTGTAGAAATCTCTACAGCTCCAAAAAATCACTAAAGATCTGCCAGTGTTTTACATTGTCTGGTATGGATGTTCTATGTATGATCTCCACCTTATATTTGGTATTTGGGCCAATGGGAGGCCTGAAAGTGATCGAAGCTAAGGCCAAAGAGTTTGCCTTATGATTATGTTCTCTGTGAATAAAGGAAATGTTGAATGCTAGAAAGAATTTATCGATCAAATCCCATACTTTTTTTTTGTACTGCTTGAGCCTCTATTGCTTAATTTGATAGATGTTCCTCACTTGATTGATGACCAACTCAAAATCAACAAAAACTGTTAAACAATCAATCGACATGTCTTTGTCAGCCCTCAATCCCAATACTAGAGCTTCATGTTCAACTATATTATTAGTAGTTTCAAACTCCATATTATAAGAGAGGGTTATTACTTCTTATGAAGGGAAAATGAGGATAATACCTGCACCAGGTCCTTCTTTTAATGAAGATCCATCAAAATACATCTTCCATACTTTATTTGATTGACCTGTCAATGGTTGATCTTTGCATTGGCTAACTGATCTTGATTTTGACAACAGGTTTTGATGGGGGAGGTGACTAAGCTTTAGATGACATACCTTTACTTAGATTTGGCTTGGGGGGGGGATTTCAGCTTGTTTGTTTTGATCAAAGGTGGTGGCTTTGGGAGCCCCTGCTCTCATCCTCAAATCATATTTCTTCTTGGTTTGGCATTGAATAACTCCCTCCTCCCCCATTTGATCATCAAACTGATTTGACAATTGTGCTACCTCATAATCTTATTGTGTTAAGTGAGTAGTATAGTAATTTGTTTCATTCAAAATCACAGTAGTATCATCCACAACATCACTTTCTGCATCTATCTCCGCAATCTGATTGTTTTGGAAAGGGGGAACTACCCTTTGATCATCATCATTTCGCCTTTCTCTCTGCATTATTTGAGGAGCATCATTAGGCCTTCTGAACTGATTTTGATTTCTATTACCAGCCCCTTGAAAAGTTTTGTTTGGTTGTTTTGTTGTTTGGTTGTTTGGATTCTCATTTTAGCTTAGCTATTTCAGAAGTCAGATCCTTCAAAGTCTTGGTCATTTCATATATCTTTGGATCATATGTGTCTAAGTTAGAGGAGGTAGGGGAATCCTCTCTCTGTTTTTTATTCTCTTTATGGGATCTAGTATTTAATCTGTCTGATGTCAAAATATTAGATTCAACCTCAATGGTTGCTTCCTGCATGGACAACAATGTGGTTGATATTATCTCTCTCGGGAGGAGGGAGAAATCTGCATCAAATGCATTATCATAAGTGATCTTGGCCGAGGCTTCGGTTGTTTTATTTCATCTGGGATTCTACCATACATTTTATTGAATCTCTTGGTGAAGTCTAAAATAGATTCACCATTCTTTCTCTTTACAACCCCAAATCCAGTGATATAGTAGAGGTAATCTCTCCTATCTCCCCATTTCTTTATGAAAGTTTCATATAATGCCTCAATATCTGCAATGGAAGCTGGAGGAAGACCCCTGAACCATTTTCTTACTTCCCCATCCAAACTCTGTACAAACAACCTCATCCACACATCTACATAATCAATGTTAAAGTTGTCTGCAAAGCTGTAAAAGGCTACCAGATGTTCCTCAGTGGTTACCTCACCTTCCCCATTATATCTTGGTAAATATTTCATGTAATTTTTGGTTGGGAGTGCATGTAAACCTACATGTAGCACTAGGGGTGAATATCTGGCAACAATTATGACACCCATCATGTTAACAGCCATGGTTTGAATAATAGGAATCTGCAAATTTATGGCAGATACAGGGGTAGGTGTAGGACTGGATGTTGAAGTGGAATCAGGGGTTGAAGATGTTTGATCTCCTTTGGAATTATGATTCTTAGGGCTATCAAATTCAAGCTTCTTATGATTGTGAGTAGATGTAGGCTCTTTATGTTCAGCTTTACCCTTGAGGGGGGAAGTATATCTCTGAGCTATAGTGGATTTTCTTAGTTTCATTTCTTAGTTTTGGATCTGTTGAATCCCTTTCTGGGTGCCAATATTTCTTCTTTAAATTTTACTCAGTGAAGTCGCTAGGTGAAGGATGGTAGTCTTTCTTTGTCTGATCGTTGTTCACCATCAAAGGTCAGAGCTGATCAATTGTCATTCTCCCAGGGAAATATATTTTGTTACTTCGTTCCCCTGCAACGGCGCCAGAAGATGTTGGTCCTAAAGTTTTCACATGACTGCTAAAGGGAAAAAGCTAGGCCACCTATCAATTTAGAATGGTTGTTTCTTTTAATTTTTTGTTGGTTGGTCAAAGGGTTGTTCTACCAAGAAAAAATCAAGGTTGGGTTGGCAAAACGATATGGATTAGGGTCCTCCTTGGCTGGTGTCACACTAATGACAGACCAGTGAAATAATATAAAACAAAGGGAAACAACAGACTACTCAATGAATAATCTGCTACAAGAAGTTCAATACTTAAAATATCATTTCAAGACATTAAACATGTATCAAGAACATAATTACTCCCAAAGGTTGCAATAAAAACAAATCTTCACCAAATCATTAGTTGTTTGATAGGTTGCATATTAGTAAAAATAAGTTATACAATAGCTGAAAGGAAATGGCATGTACTTTGCACAAATCAAAAACTTCATTCAAGATAAGATAAAAACACATGAAGAGTTGGAACAAACATTGTAATCAAAAGTATGTTCACCAGGTAGAGATCTTTAATCCATGCATAGAACGGGTCCAACCAGTCTGATGTAGTGTTATTCTTTCCCAAAATATCTGAGCTTCAAAACATTCAAATATCCCCTATTTAACAGAGTTGCAGAGGTTCTCGTCCATAGGGGACCGAGACCTAGATTTAGGTAATTGTTCATAAAACAAATCATTAACTTCACTAAGACATTGGACTTAATCAGCAATAGTGGTTCTTATCACACACATAAGACCACTCTTGTATTTAATCTAAGAAATGTTGGAATTAATCAACTAAAAACTACTATTGTCTCTAAGACAGAACTGATGCATGCACTGGAGGAACTTAATTGGAAGAAAATAGTCCTCGAAGTGACATAACAGAGCTCTGTGTTGAGTAATGGCATGCCTGCGAGTTGTTGGAAGCCACTGGAGATGACTGGCTGCATGAGAATATATTTTCTTGAGGAAGAGGTAGTCTACTGAAGTGTTATGGAACAAATCTGCATCAACCTATGACTAAGACTTAACTCTTTGTTTGTGTCTGATATTTCGGAAGCTAAGCACACTTCGTCTAGACTGTAACTGACCCTTCTCCTCACTTTCACTGTGATGGACTGGTTGTGAACAGGAAGATATGGAGGCGGGTGTCCAATAGGAAGACAGGATGCATGAAGGTGGATGGCATGGATGTAGATAAAGTGGAGGGGAGTGGAGGTGATGGACGTGAGTGGAGGACAAATGGTGCACAGTGAGAGGGGCGGTATTGAGAGGCAATCTGATAGGATCCCGGAGGGGGGGGTAGGTGGTAAGCGGATTAGAGAGGGGGGGTCTGAAATCCTGAGGAGACACCATGCTAGGTAGGGCCCGTGGTGGGGAAACCACTTTCCCGGATGCCCTCCAACCGTTAAAGGTAGAATGGTCAGGGGGATTCGGGGTGTGATAAGGACCATTGATCTGTAGGAAGGTGATGTCACCGAGGTGATCAGCGTGAGATTTAGGCAGGGGACATGTGGCGAAAGTTGAGTTGTAGCGGGAGTGTGAGTGGAGGTGACGTGGTGACGTGGAGTTGACATGATGTCATATAAGCACGTGATTGTGGAATTTGTCGAGGGTGGTTTGGGTCCACACCGCTTTTGGGCCCACAATCCCCCCCACAAGTTGCCACGTACCCTTACAACAATACCATGGTTCCAATTGCAGGACCACTCTAGAAAATTAACGTCCAGGAAGTTTATGTCCCTGCAATGGAGTGTGGTCGTCAATCTGATTACTATCTGTGATCCGGGTGATATTTACCTACTGCAAGGATCAACGGTTCTTGTTGATTTGAGATCAACGATCTAGATTCACTTCAGAATTTCAGGTTTTGGGAGTTTCAAATGTTGTGCTTGGAATTCTCCCAGAGGAAAATCACCGAAGTGAATGATCTGCCTCCATGTGTCCTTGTTGATGGACAGTCCAGATTCACTTCGAAATTTCAGGTGTTCGGCTCTTCGGGACTTCGGCTCTCCAGCTAGTTCGTCTCTTCGGGACTTCAGCTCTTCAGCTCTTTGGCTCTTTGGCTAGTTCCTCTCTTCGGGTCTTCGGCTCTCCGTATAGTTCCGCTCTTCGGGACTTTGGCTCTTTGGGACTTCGACCCTTCGACTCTCCGGCTAGTTCGGCTCTTCGGGACTTCGAGTAATTCTTGATGTTAAACCCTGTGTGATTTCGACACTCTGAATACATGAAAACCGTCAATTTGATTGGCCTGATGGATCACCACCATTGAAAGTTAACCTGTCTGTTCCCACAATCAGAGTCTGAAATTGACCGCTTTGGATTGTTGCGTTTGTCCGCAGGCATTTCCTGTGCGTACAAGAACTTGGTCGACCTGTTGTGAGCTCAATCAATGGCAAACATGATGACAAGCATTATGAACCAAATATGACATCTATTTTATCCTTCAGGAAAAACAGAAACATAAATGTGCAAAGAATTAAACAGGAAATAAATGAATAAGAACCAAGTCGCTCAAAAATGGTAAATTGACTTAACCAACCCGAAGAGGAAAAATTGATGAAGACGTAGGGAAAAGAGAGAGGAGAGGTGGGGGTGCAGACCTATGTTACAATAGCCAAGAGAAAGGACGTCTCATCATGAGCCATCCTTCTTATTTTCATAAAGTGCTTGTGGGTAATGTTGTCACCACTGGTCACCACGCCAGGACAGTGTCCCCCGACTATTCTCTTGAAAATAAAAAGCAATAAGACAAAGAATAAAAGACATTGAATGGGCTAGGAAACAATGGCAGCCATGATAAGGTCCATCTCACCCTCTACAGAGGCACCCATAAGAAAGACCTACATTTCCTTTTTATCATTGCACCCCTTTCCCAAACATTCCCCTACACAATTTTATACACTTACATGACCTAGATTGGTCTTCACCTTGGAAACACCCCAAACTTGAGGAGGATTAGCCCAATAGGACATCCTGAGACTCTCTCCAAACCTGGCTTGTTAAATTGCATAACATCTTTGAGCATCTATCTAGGTAAAGGGGGCTTTGAGGGAGTACTTGTTGTTGCTACAGAACCATGCCCGGTGGACAGGTAAATATGGCAAGATGATTATCTCGAACCTCCATGGGGATAAAATCCCACCAGATGGATGTTGTGACCCCAACTAGGGGCAAAGAGACACTAGAGGATGACACCAGGAAATAAGAAGAAAGTTTCCCCCGAGACACACTTACAAGCCCAGACCCAGGGGGGTCTTTCCCTTCCACCATGACATTGGCCCTTGAAGGCCCCTGATGTCATCTTATTGACCCTTGACGTCATCAGTTA
>JZKD02S2069555.1:0-18420 GCA_000966675.3 Picea glauca | reverse complement strand
GGTGCCAAATTTAAGGGAGAAGACACGTGCCATGGAGTAGAAACCATCCATAACGATTCTAGAAACTTTAAGGGAGTAGACACGTGCCATGGAGTAAAAAGATTGGCTATAGTAGAAACTTTACATTCCATAAAATTCTTGAGATTATTTTGTTGTTCAGGGATGGAAACCATGTCCAAAAGAGTAGCATCAACCTTGATATTAACCAATTGGTTAAGGATGTTGTATTTAGAAGAGGGAAGAGGGGAATGCATTTCTTGATTTTTCGAAGTTTTGACATCTTGTGCACTAACACTTTGCGAAGATGAACTTGGGGAGGAAGAAGTACGAGGAGGGTCATAGTTTCCATTGATGGTGTAATATTTGTTCCTGGTATTGATTATCACAACATCATATAGTTCAACCCAATCTAGAATCGCGATGGTGGTATCACGACTTTTTCCAAATATCTTATCTCTGGCATTTTTCTTAACTTCACAAGTAATTTCTTCGTGATTGTTTTCACAGAAGTTACACCAACTGTGAGACATAATGGCCTTTGGATGAAAATTATTTTCATTAGTATTCCTAAAAGGCACCGAGAAAGAAGAATATGTGATAGGGGTAGGTGAAGAAACACTTCCCTTTTGTTTGTAGGCTATCATCCTATTGTTCATATCTTGCACGAGTTATAGAAGGGTAGACATATCTGTCTGCTTGAACGTGTCCCCTTTAAGGAGACCTATTTTTTTGAGTTGCTCCTCATATTCTATACAAGTATGAAGAGCGAAACCAATATTGTCAATAGCCTTTTCTTTGATTCTATGACGATAAGGGGAAGACAATGCATTATAATAATGCATGAAAGCGGCTTGGTTTTGCGAACAAATTAATTCAGGAATTTGATTGTATAACTTGGTGAAGCGAAAGTTAAAAGAATTAATGGTTTCACCATATTTATAAATAATATTGTTGTATTCCCTTAACTTCTCTCCCAGAATTTTGGACTATCCATAAGTGGACTTGAACCAATAAACCAATTCTTCCCATGTGGAAAGAGTTTTGGGAGGGAGATCAAAGAAATCTGTTGTAGCTTTACCTTCGAGGGAGTTGAAAAATAGACGCATGCAAGTGTCATTATCGTTAGCCCCGATGTTATGACAAGCATTGGAAAATGATACTAAGTGTTCGTTTGTAGTCATGGTATTATTTCTAAAAAATTTAGGTAAATGTTCCTTACACTTTAGTAATGGGTGAGGAGCCAGTGCCAAATTTAAGGGAGAAGACACGTGCCATGGAGTGGTCGTAGAATCTTCTTCGAACTGGAAAATCCCATATTTATTTATCACTTTAGTAGGATTGGTAGTGGATTGAACACGGACTTGATGGTTGTATATACTGCCAATTACTGACGAAGCAGAAGGTTGGGAAGAGGAGGCACCTCCGGTTCCACTAACACTACCCACATATTTCATGTTGAAGGTAATATGTATAGGTGATGAAGGTGAAATAGTAGAATCAAACAATGTTCTCCTTAGAGCACTTTCTTGGGTTGACATAACGATTTTCCTTCTTCCTATTTCAAAAATAGGAGTAGTTTCAGGGGACAATCCTCTTCTTCTTCGAGAAATGTGAGGATTTGAGGACATGAAAAGAAAAACCAAGGATTTAGGGAAAGAGAGGTTAGTGCTGATTTCTAGGCTTCCTTTGCCTAGCTTCCTAGCAGTCATGGATACTTATGTCTCTTTCAACTACTTCCCAAGAGCATTCAAGTTCAACACGAGTACTAGCAGTTTCTAGAATAACGTTGAATAAGGTCCAAGCAATGGTAGTTTGGTCGTTAAGATTGTTTCCATTGTTGGGCTGTCTTGTAACATGTACTATCATGGAAAATAAATCAGTCAAGGAGTATTAATTTTTTTTTTTTTTTTAAAGATAATCGTGAATACAATCAACCAGAGAGATATGGAAGATCTCCCCAGTATGGTAGCCAAATAAATGTTGAGGAAAAGGTATGGAAAACCTTACTCAAGCATTTTCAAATCTTGTCTGGCTAAGGCAAGATAGTTGGGAATGTCACCCGGGGTTTATAGCCTAAAAAACAATATCTTAATCCATAAGTATTAATTACAAAGGACGAAGACTGATTTTATGTGTTATATATAACAATGTAAAAGAAGTAAACTTGAACAAAGTTACATGAATGTGTACATAAATTATACAAATGTATACATGGAGATCAAAGAAAAAGAATGAACCAGATCATTAAAACACATGTGTGAGAGTGAAACAATAATGTAATTTTTTATTTATTTCATTTTGAGATACAAAACTGAGTTCTCTCTAAAATCCCTACGAGGGTAGGGACCAAAATAAAATTTAGAAGCCTTCTATGGGCACCATACAAAAAGACTTTGACAATCAAGAAGAAAACTGAAGCTAAGGATCTGGATCAGCTTGCCACAAAATGCTATCACTTGACTCTGCAAGATATTCTTTACCAGTCATGAAAATCAATTCATGCACAAACAAAAATACACAGATTGTCAAAGGTAAATCATACACCTTTAAAACAAGTTGCTGAAATATGCGATTCGGTTTTTGAATCCTACTGCCTTCAATAAAACCCTGTTGTCATAAATAGGATTAATCTTTTCAATAAACTCATAATGAATGAAGGTTGAAAGTATCCCACTAGTATATCAACAAACCTTATGGTTGTAGTTCTCCTTCTATTCTCTCCTCTTGTATCTTCATCTCATTGTGCTTTTATTCCTCCTCAGTAAGTTAGGGTAGTTCAACTACCTTTCTTTAGTTAAATTAGATTAACTTAACTAATTAGTTTGAGAATAATAATAATAATATATAAATAAGGGTCTTAAATAATAACTAAATAGGTGGGAACCCTTTTGACTCCCAATTATTTCCTTTAATAATCATCAAGACATGAAATATAAAAATCAATCATTAGATTTCAAATATATCCTCGTTGTAACTCCAATTTTCAAAATCATGACTAAATATTTTAAATATCATCCCAATATAATCTAATCATATCCAAAAAGGTATTATATCCATACTGTCCCAAAAAGAATGTCTAAAACTATGCTTGCTGTCCAAAACTTTACCAAAGTAAAAATACTGTCTTCATCATATGAAACAACATTAATCATTATCAAAATCCATATTTACTATGAGAGGCCTTAGGCCTCTTCTCATTGCTGTCCCCTTTTTATTTTTTTGTGGCAGCCTTTGACTGGTTAGAGCCTTGAGGATGAACTGCACTAATAACACGAGAACAATCATCCTTAAGATGAAGGTGAGAGGAGATTGATTTGGCAGATTCTGTTGGCAATATGGCAATACAGGTTGGCATTGATGTCATTGGCACTAGTGTCAAATAGATGAGAGACACTGCTGTTGGTTGGAATTGACAAATAACAATGTGAATTATGTATGTGTGATGGTTATAAGGCACTTTGTTACTACATGGCCTATGATGATGAGAATGACAAAATCCAAATTTAAGAGGATGTATCAATGTCTGGTGCAACAAGCCCTGTCAATAATAGTGTCAACATGAAGATATACTTTTATGGTATTCATGTACAAAGAAAAATATGTTGAACCTGTCAAATCACACCATCCACAAGATTACAATGTAGAAGAGTGTGAGTGTAATCATGCAATAGACTTGAACAAAAACCAAGACATAGTAGAGATGGTGATGGCAACATGATTGTGATGATAGAGTTGGTGATAAAGCAATTTTATAATGATGATGATGAGATAATGACATTATTGTTGGCATAATATGATGTCATTGCAAGATGATGTATTTCTACATGATCAAATATACATTGATCCCAACACAATGAGGAATATACATACATACACATTGATCAAAACAATGTTGAAAAACTCTATACATATTCATAATGAGAAGCTAGAGAACGCCCCTTGGTTGTTAGAGACATTATGAATCTATTGTAGGCTTTTGAAGTATCCCGTGAACAAATGGATTTGCTGTCTAGAACAAAGCTAGTAGATATTGAGATATAATGAACGATGTAGGACTGGATCATTAAGGTGCACATGAATTTTGAGCTCATGGATGAAACTCTATTTTTGACTGTCAACATTATTGATAGATACCTTTCAAGACAAAGAGTGATGAGAAAGAATTTGCAACTTGTAGGGATGACCGACATGATTTTGGCTTGCTAGTATGAGGAGGTCTCTGTTCCTATGGTTGACGAATTCCTTCTTATTTCTGAAAATGCCTACATTAAAGAAGAAGTTTTACAAATGAAGAAATTGATACTTAGTACTCTTCACTTCAGTATGGTTGTGCCAACTCCTTATGTCTTCATGAAGAGATTTCTGAAGGTAGCTCAATCTGATGAAGAGACAGAGAGGTTATTCTTTTTCCTTCATGGAGCTTTGTCTGGTGATGTAATTCAATGCAAAGAATGTGATTATGTCCATACTGATGGTCTTACTGATGGAACATAGTTGTCTTATTATGAGCACAATGAAAGTACATACATGGAAGGTTCATGCTTGACTAATCCTCTAGAAGGTTTAAATTATTATGAATCTGGTAGCAACATAATTCCCAAGAGTGCAGGGATAAGTAACCCTGAAACGTCCACTTACTATGAACATATTGGTTCTATCACTTACGTTGAGGTCACAGTCTCCATCACAACATTAGTCACTAACCTCTCAGAATATGCATGTGCAAAACTTGAAAAGAATTCCATCCATGGGGTCAATGAACTCTCGATTGTCTGGTATTTCCCAAGATGGACAATCCGATGCGGCCTCTAGTGCACTTTCCCATCAACAACAATGGATGTCGACTCAAGGAATGCAAATGCACCCATCTGGCATGCCATTAACTTCACCTTCCTTCAAATGAGAGGAGTAAGAATGACAGTGTTTCATAAAGACTCATAAACCATTCGATTATGTGATCGACGGTGCTAATTAACTCATTCAATTGGATTAATCCAACATTTAAAGTGCAATTTTTTTATATGGGTTTATATACACTGCTCTCTCTATGCTTATTCAACGCGTAGTGAAGAGGTAAGGTGGGGGCTCTAGGTGCTTGGACTTATTGAAAATATCACCATCCTGGAGCTCGGGACGACCTGTCAGGCCCCCTACCTTTTGGAAGAAGTGACTAAGACCATTGAATTAATATTTTTTTATATAACTGTGTGGCGCGTCGATCATATGGGTGACCCTGGGCTTAAGGGTCGTTTTGTTTGGTGGAAACTGACAATGAAACCGCCAACTTGTCGAAGAAATTAGTGGAATGACAAACTGGAGGATCACCAAGCACGCGACCAAATACATAAACTTTCAAATATTAAAGAGTGCTATTTCTGTCGGATTTTTGGCATACTGCCAATTGTGGATGTTCACCAAAAATAGTTAAAACCCTACACAACACCAAAGAATTCAAACTGTCACGATTTTGGTAAAATGATTAGTTCATGGTGAACGCGGATCACATGAAGAAGATAACAGAGGCTATAAAAAACCTCACCATAAATGCTAAGTGGTTTACATACTGTCATATGATCTCCAAAATTAATAAAATCCCACAGTAACACAGTGACAGTAAGCTACACAAAAAAGGGATGGATTGAATATTGGTTAAAATCATTCATGCATTAAAATATGGAAACTAAATCAAAGAAGAATAATAAACTATGTTAGTAATAATCAATGTAATTAAATTTATGTAATAATAAATGAACAAACATGTTGTTTATGAAGAGTTGTGTTGAAAAGTTTAAAGGCTTATAAATATGTTGAGATTTGAATGAGAAAAGTGTGTCTCTCAACATCTTATTGAAGATCAAGAATAGAAGGAGACAGAGCAATGATTATGCAATCCAATGTTTTACATAGAAGATCATTATTGGACTACAAATCCTATTTCCAAATTGATGAAAAAAGGGAGGCAGGGAGGTGCAAGGGCAGGTTGGAGCCTGCAGGGGAGTAGGTGCTTCCTTGTTAGTTGTAGTTGACTAAACAGGGGGATGAACTCTCCTACCAGTTGGAGCTGCTGAACATGGGTGTGGGTGTTGATCTAAAGAGGAATAACATCTTCCTTCTATGTAACTTGTAAAACATAATTTTGCAGTTAATAGAAAAGTGTTTGTGGTTTTCCCAATTGGGTTCCATGATAAAATATTGTGTTAAAATTTTCTTTCATTAACAAAAGAAAAAATTGATAAAATTATTGTGTCAATGATTCACCCCCCCTCTCAGTGACAGGATCCGATCCTTCAATTGGTATCGGAGAGACTATCTTCACTAAAGGTTTAAATCACTTGAAGAGAAATATACATCAGGATGGATCAACAGTTGAAGAAGTCATTAAAAGTCCCCCTATTTGATGGAGAATAGTATGTTTTCTAGTGTGTTAGAATGAAAATCTATCTAATGTCCATTGGACTGGAAGTATAGACATTAGTTGAAAAAGGATATGATGTTCCAAAAGTCACTCCCATAGAAGCAGAAGACAAGAAGAAATTTTGGGAACATGTAAAGGATTTAAACACACTACAAGCTAGAACGAGGAAGAAGATCCTTGCTAAAGTAATAAACTATAAAAATGCAAAACAACTCTGGGATAAATTGGAAACTATATATGCATGATATTTGAAGGTAAAGAGGGCCAAACTTTAGACTCTCAAAGTACAATATGAAGGTCTAAAAATGAAGGATGAAGAAAATATCTCAGAGTACTTTGAAAGAGTTGATAATATTGTTAATGCAATCAGAGGTTTGGGAGTAGAAGTTTCAGACAATGAGTTAGTTGAAAAGATACTAAGAACACTACCTATGCTGTATAATCCTAAATTATCCACTCTTGAATATCGAGAGAATCTAGATCAACTCACCATGGATGAATTGTATGGAATCCTCACAACCTATGAGTTAAGATTAGGTCATGAGAGTCTCCCAAAAGGAGAGTCAGCCTTCAAGGTGCTCAAGAAAACAAAAAATCAGAAGCAAAAACCTCAACCCATCCATCATGAAGAATATGATGTAGAAGAATCCAATTTTATTAAAAAACTTCAGAAAGGATCAGGGAGGTACAAAGGCACGCTACCTTTAAAATGTTTTAATTGTGGCAAGGTTGGCCACTTTGCAACAAAGTGTCCCTATCCCAAGGAGGATCCTTAAGATGAACAAGACACAAATAAACAATACAAGAATAAGGGAAAACCCAACTCTAAGAAAAAGTATTATAAAGGGAAAAATAATTTTTACTCAAAAGAAGAAAACAATAGTTCATCAGAGTCTAGTGAAAGTGATGATGATGAAGTCCTATTTATAGGTATTGAAGAGTCTAATGAGATAGAAGAAATTGAGCATGAGGAAGAGTCAAAAGATAAAGCATAGGTTCATATGGAAGAAGAACTTCTTAGTGCCTTGGATGAATTAAGAAGATACACAAACAAATATAGACAACTAAAAAGTTTTGTAGTTGAACAAAAGGAAAAACATGAACATAAAGAAAAAGAGATGGAGAAACTCATGAGCAACCTGAAAAACCAAATCCTAGAAGCAAATAGGATGGAAGAAAGTTTGGAAAAGTCTCTTAAAGAGAAACAAATAACCTGTGAAAGAATGGAGGGAAAATTAGTTCACCTAAGAAAAGAACTTGATGCAAAAATTATTCAAACAAAATATGAAAATAGCTCTAAAATCTTAGATAAGATTATTACCACACAAAGGGATTCAAGTAACAAAAATGGACTAGGTTATTCTCTAGAAGAAAACCAAGTTAACTCAAAATCTTATGTAGTTGCTCTCCTCAGTACATTCAAGAAGAAATATGAAGAAAATACTAGCAATGATCATAACTTGAGAGGATTACTTCCACCCATCAAGAAGGAAGATAAGACAACACCAAAGAAGGTTTATAAAAACAAGTGTCCTCACATTTTCTTTGGTTATTGCTTTGCATGCTCTAATTTTGGTCACAAAGCTATGAATTGTAGAGCATATGGAAGAAAAAACTTGAGGGTTAAGAACTATAACCTTATAGATAACCAAACAATAGGTCAAGTTAAAAGCATAAATTATAACTCCTTTGCACCTCTACAAGAAGGGAACTTAGAATGCTTCATATGTCATAATTATGGACATAAAGCAAGTAATTGTAGATTAATGGAAGTCCCAGAAAAACCAAAGTTCATTAGAGAGCAAAAGAATCTTTGGAAAGAAAAAACATCAAAAGAGGAATGCCTTATTGACTTGAAATCCCAATATAAAGAATATCTTTGGTATGTGGACAGTGGTTGCTAAAACATATGACAGGAAACAAGGACAAGTTCTTGAACTTAAAGAAACAAAAGGGTAAAGTTACATTTGATGACAATGCTTTAGGAACATACTTGGGAAAGGCACTGTGAGTTTGGAAAAAGACAAAGCCAAGGATGTGTTGCTTGTTGAAAAACTGAAACCTAGCCTATTAAGTATCAACCAAACCTGTGATTAGGGGCACATTTGCATATTTGATTCCCAGAAATGTGAGATTAGGAGAGAGGACTCAGGAAAATTGGTTGGGACTGCTCCTAGAACTCCTGAGAATGTATATATACTAAATACAAAATTGAATGAGGAGTGTCATATAAATTTAGTAGATGAAAGTTGGCTATGACGTAGAAGGTTGGGGCACATTAACTTTGACAATTTAGTGAAAGTCAACAATCTTGGTGCAATAAGAAACCTGCCAAAGATCACCAAGCCCTCAAATCCTATGTGTAGACATTGTCAACTAGGGAAGCAAACTAGAATAAGGTTCAAAACAAAAGAATACTCAACCTCAAAACATTTAGATCTTGTTGACACCGACCTCTGTGGACCTACAAGGACCAAGAGTTTGCAAGGAGAGTCCTACTTTATGCTATTCATTGATGATTTTACTAGAATGTCTTGGGTATGCTTTCTTAAGGAAAAACCAGAAGCACTTAACAAATTAAAATCTTTTAAGACTCGTTGATGGGTCCTAAATCCATTTAACTCAACAGCAGGAACCAAACTCGCCACCGAGGCCCAATTAAACTATGCAACGTTTAATAGTGGAATGGTTCTCCAGATCTTGCGATCTGACCAGTTTAATTGATGGGATTTACATTTTCTTGTGAAGGCTTTCTCCTCCAGTTCGAACGTTCTCTTTTTGTGTTTTTCTCTTAGGTAGGATTGATATTAGATAAATCCGCTATAAACCAACTAGGTGACAAAGTAGGAACAAACTAAACTACTCGAGAAGAGGCTGAGCTTGGGATAAACCTTTACTCTAGCATGCAGGAAATGATTGTATACCACAGGCCTAGTACTAATACGTTAACCATGCGAATATTCCAATTACTGATTGAGATACAAATTATCAGAAGAAAACATGCACGTGATAAACAACGACAAGTAAATTAATTCACTCAACTCTAATCATCAATCACATAATAGCACAAAGATTCATTTTCATCATTAAATAAAGAACTGTAAAACATTTCATCAGATAAATTATCAATAGATTTAATAGCTCTTACTCGTTACTACATCCATTCATGAGACAGAATAGGAAATAGTTCTTCTCCACATCCAATCATACACGCTTTTGATGAAAACATAAACTTGTCTTTGGTCCAGAAGGACTTCTCAATTAAAGGCAGCTCCGAAATAGTTCTTAACAAAACCAAAAATGAGAGTTTCTTGCAACAACCATCGACCCTTCACTAATCGGTCAATGCTCTTATTTATAACATAAAATTAACTAAAAATAAAGCGTTAAATGGCAGATAAGTAAAAAAAAATTTTCCACGTGGCGTTTTCTCCTTTTAGTTTGTCTAAGAGTCATCTCAAGATATCACTTAAGAGGGTGACTCTTCTCGTACTCCGACCACTTGATGAATAGTTCCTCGTAGGTGTTGGAGTATGAGAATATATGCTGTTCCATCGGGGCTGAGTAAATCTCTCTGATCTCTACCGCATGTGCCCGATACTTTACTATATTGGCACTTAACTGCTACAGCATATCCCGAGCTTTGATCGGGTGTTCCATAAACTGTCGCACCTGACCTTGCGTCGTGTCTGCCACCTTTGCTATTTCTTCGGGCCATAATGAGTCTTGCTCAGTGTGCGATTTGACTATGTTGCGCAAGTCGACAAAGTCGTTAGGCATGCCAAACTCGAGGAGGCCGATGTCTTTCATTACCCAATTNTTTGAATGTTAGTAGTAATACTGGGATTACTCTGTATTGTTGATTAAATTTCATTAAATGTGTCAATTTGATTTAATGCATGTTATATATATAAGTATAAGAATGTTTTCGCGTAGTAGTGTTTCTCGATAGTGGGGTTGGAGACTGGGGACGTTACAGAAACACCTGTTGGTGATCCAACTAGTGGCGTTGTGAATTCAGGGTTGTCTAACCCATTAATCTCATCAAGGTCTATGAATTCAGGGCCGCTTGGTCCTGTCTGTCTTTCATTTGGGTTATCGGCAGGGAGCCTTGCCATATTTATGAGGTCTGGATCATCTTGCAACTAGTTAATTATCCATTACACATGTTCTAACATGAGTAAACCCCTCTCCCATGCATCCTGAACCATGGGGAAACCTCTATCTTGCACTGGGGTGACCTGGGGAATCTCTGTTGCTTCGGTCGCTACCAAGGGAACTGCTGGTTCGACCGCTACCATTTCTTCTCTTGCCCTTAGGGCCTCTTGACCTTACTATTATAGGATCACCATTTGTTCGTCCATGCTCATGGATCTGAACTTGGTCATCTTGGGGTCGACCATCCTTGCCACAACTTCATCCAAATACTGAGCATTTTCCGTGAAGACCTCGTCTTCAAATTTTTTGTGGGCATATGGATAGCAGGACAACACTTGAGATGCATGTTTCAGGACTAGAAATTTTGGGTCGTTCTTGCGAAAATGACCGGTCTGGAATCAAAAATCCAATTGGATTAGTCCTTCCTGCTTATTTTGAACGCTGTCTTTTACCAAGTAGAAACCTATATGGAATCCATAAGGATATTTTGGTAGCATATTTCCCCTACTACTAGTCAATATGGAACATGCACAGGTAGGAGATGATGTGCTCCAGTGGCCCCCAATACCCTAATGTAGGTATCATGTTCGCCCAGGTACGAGTGGCCAACCTTTTATATCATGTTTTTCGACGCAATGGCTAGTGTAAGACACTCTTTCTTGAAAATAATCAAATGAATGCGCACGATGAATTCATCACAAATAAGGGAGTATGATTTTTTGTACCTTTTCTCCCATAAGATGCCGAAGTAAATGTGGACTGGGAGTTCTGAGGTGTGCCAGCTCAAGTTCATGCCGACAAAGACATTATTGGAGCATATGACATCCAGTAAATATGAAGCCATGTAGAAGGATGGAGTTTCTCCTTCTTTTGGTGTATGAGCCTGTTGTATGCAGATGCTCAACTGCTTTGAAATGATGGTTCCCCAGTTGAAAGCTCCCCCGAAAATGACCACTGTGTAAGATAGAGGCATCCATGCCTTCAAAAACCTGGAACAATCTTTCTCCTCATACAACCGACATATGAGGGCCATTAGATAGATATACGGCTCCCTTAAGTTTGTTNCCCCAATACCCTAATGTAGGTATCATGTTCGCCCAGGTACGAGTGGCCAACCTTTTCTATCATGTTTTTCGACGCAATGGCTAGTGTAAGACACTCTTTCTTGAAAATAATCAAATGAATGCGCGCGATGAATTCATCACAGATAAGGGAGTATGATTTTTTGTACCTTTTCTCCCATAAGATGCCGAAGTAAACGTGGACTGGGAGTTCTGAGGTGTGCCAGCTCAAGTTCATGCTGACAAAGACATTATTGGAGCATATGACATCCAGTAAATACGAAGCCATGTAGAAGGATGTAGTTTCTCCTTCTTTTGGTGTATGAGCCTGTTGTATGCAGATGCTCAAATGCTTTGAAATGATGGTTCCCCAGTTGAAATCTCTCCCAAAAATGACCATTGTGTAAGATAGAGGCATCCATGCCTTCAAAAACTTGGAACAATCTTTCTCCTCATACAACCGACATATGAGGGCCATTAGATAGATATACGGCTCCCTTAAGTTTGTTGTCTGGTACCAACTAGATGTACGATTGTTATATTTCTTGTCTTCTCTCCACCATGAATCCATCACCCGACCGATGTCATGGCGCTCATAGAAATTTACAACAAAATCTGTGTTCAGTCGCTCCTCCGGGTCTCTGAGATTGTAATAACTCTGCACCTCTACCAGAAGGAAAACCCCGACACATTCGCCATTGACGTTGTTAATAAAACATTTATGTGTGTCCATGTGGTCGATGAACCACTTTAGGAGTTCTATCCAAGGGAACACCGGAGTTCTGCTTGCCACCATGTGAAAGTATGATCTTCGAATGTTCGGAAAGACTTCATTATCTAGCTTTCTCATATTGGGGTCGCTGTGCGGGATATATTCCGAGAATTCTTCCCAGATGATCTTCTTGAAAAGTTCTCCCTAGTGCGAGAGTGCTGCCTTTATCCCTGTGTTTTCTTCCGTGTCTCCAAAGGTTGGAGGTTGAGTGAAAACATTCTTGGTGGATGTCCCGATGACTGGTACCGGCCTTAGGGAAAATTCTAATTTCTTTGCGGCCGCTGGGGAAGAGCCTTCTCCCAACTCTGGTTCCTTTAGATTTGGCACTCTTGGAGATCACCTGGTGGATGGTTTTATTGGAGGCATCATCCCTGCAATCGAAACAATCCTTTACGGCCGACGTACAGAGCGACATTGGATAAAAATGTATATACAAAGTAAAACACATGAAATCCAGACTAGTACATACCTGTAATGCTTGCTAAAACTTATAGTTTGATACTAACGAGATCTCAGAAGCTTTGAATTGCTCGTATCACTCCTCTAGATGCTCTGAAACTACTTCACACACAGAATGGTCTCATTTACAATGGATCAATAGAATTTAAACGGGGAAGAACTTACTAGTCGTATCAAGCAATTAATTTGAGTGATGAGAGAAATTCAAACAAATCTCTTGCCAAATCTCTGCAAATTTAATTCATCGTGGGTTGACGATGGAGTCGCGGAGGGTGATGTGTTCTATCAGTAAATTCAAATGGTCCTTTTGATTTGCACACGAAGTAGCAACTAATGCGAGATTTGGAATTAATTAGTCCCTTAAATGCTCTGAATCTAAACGTATCTAGTGCTAAAACATCTCATCGTGTCGCTTTCGTAGAGGGCGGATCGGGGATCGACAATGTATTATGGATGTTTTCGTTGATATCCTTTTGTAAAAAACCTTCGACGCTGATTGAATTCATCGTACGATGCTGACGTGGCAAAACTGGCTTGGGACACGTGGCAATAAAGATTCACAGAAAAATGTGAGTATTAGTCGGAGTTGGGACTTTCCTCCAATTGTGCGTTCTTAAACTTAACTTGGGACCTCTGATGCCAAAAAGGTGTTAGGGATCGATGATCGGTGATAAACATATCGTATATTTTCCTTTGGTTTAGCGTCTTCAAAAAACCACCGATGCCGAAACGCTTCCGGAATCGGTGATTGGGGCAAACTCCTTGGTGTGGTCGCAATGTTTGTCATGATTCAATTTTCTCTCATTCCGACAAGTGCGTCGGGTGTCAGCTGTCGGCGATATCATTTCCTTTCCTTTTAAACGTTACTCCCTTTGCCTTTTTCCAATACCGATGAATATCGACGCTCGACGATTGAGGTTTTTTCGAGTGATTCCTTTTCACCCTTTAATTTCTTTCGATGCCGAATCTTGAGTGCGTCAGGTGAAGTGTNGTCTGGTACCAACTAGATGTACGATTGTTATATTTCTTGTCTTCTCTCCACCATGAATCCATCACCCGACCGATGTCATGGCGCTCATAGAAATTTACAACAAAATCTGTGTTCATTCGCTCCTCCGGGTCTCTAAGATTGTAATAACTCTGCACCTCTACCAGAAGGAAAACCCCGACACATTCGCCATTGACGTTGTTAATAAAACATTTATGTGTGTCCGTGTGGTCGATGAACCACTTTAGGAGTTCTATCCAAGGGAACACCGGATTTCTGCTTGCCACCATGTGAAAGTATGATCTTCGAATGTTCGGAAAGACTTCATTATCTAGCTTTCTCATATTGGGGTCGCTGTGCGGGATATATTCCGAGAATTCTTCCCAGATTATCTTCTTGAAAAGTTCTCCCTAGTGCGAGAGTGCTGCCTTTATCCCTGTGTTTTCTTCCGTGTCTCCAAAGGTTGGAGGTTGAGTGAAAACCTTCTTGGTGGATGTCCTGATGACTGGTACCGGCCTTAGGGAAAATTCTAATTTCTTTGCGGCCATTGGGGAAGAGCCTTCTCCCAACTCTGGTTCCTTTAGATTTGGCACTCTTGGAGATCACCTGATGGATGGTTTTATTGGAGGCATCATCCCTACAATCGAAACAATCCTTTACGGCCGGCGTACAGAGCGACATTGGATAAAAATGTATATACAAAGTAAAACACATGAAATACAGACTAGTACATACCTGTAATGCTTGCTAAAACTTATAGTTTGATACTAACGAGATCTCAGAAGCTTTGAATTGCTCGTATCACTCCTCTAGATGCTCTGAAACTCCTTCACACACAGAATGGTCTCATTTACAATGGATCAATAGAATTTAAACGGGGAAGAACTTACTAGTCGTATCAAGCAATTAATTTGAGTGATGAGAGAAATTCAAACAAATCTCTTGCCAAATCTCTGCAAATTTAATTCATCGTGGGTTGACGATGGAGTCGCGGAGGGTGATGTGTTCTATCAGTAAATTCAAATGGTCCTTTTGATTTGCACACGAAGTAGCAACTAATGCGAGATTTGGAATTAATTAGTCCCTTAAATGCTCTGAATCTAAACGTATCTAGTGCTAAAACATCTCATCGTGTCGCTTTCGTAGAGGGCGGATCGGGGATCGACAATGTATTATGGATGTTTTCGTTGATATCCTTTTGTAAAAAACCTTCGACGCTGATTGAATTCATCGTACGATGCTGACGTGGCAAAACTGGCTTGGGACACGTGGCAATAAAGATTCACAGAAAAATGTGAGTATTAGTCGGAGTTGGGACTTTCCTCCAATTGTGCGTTCTTAAACTTAACTTGGGACCTCTGATGCCAAAAAGGTGTTAGGGATCGATGATCGGTGATAAACATATCGTATATTTTCCTTTGGTTTAGCGTCTTCAAAAAACCACCGATGCCGAAACGCTTCCGGAATCGGTGATTGGGGCAAACTCCTTGGTGTGGTCGCAATGTTTGTCATGATTCAATTTTCTCTCATTCCGACAAGTGCGTCGGGTGTCAGCTGTCGGCGATATCATTTCCTTTCCTTTTAAACGTTACTCCCTTTGCCTTTTTCCAATACCGATGAATATCGACGCTCGACGATTGAGGTTTTTTCGAGTGATTCCTTTTCACCCTTTAATTTCTTTCGATGCCGAATCTTGAGTGCGTCAGGTGAAGTGTTTTGGTGGGAAATTCCTTAAGTGTTAGGCATTTTTTTTTTCTTAATTTATGAATTTAAACAGACCTGAATAGCTCATGAGTGTTAAGAGAACAAGCAAATTCAAAAAATTTATCAAAAGAAAATCAAATTCAGATAGTGCAAAATTAAGTGGTACCTAAAAAGTGAAAAAATGACATAGGATTTTTAGGATGTGTTGAGTGCTCAAAAAATGGTGACTTGCTGGGTAGAAGAAGAATCTCTGTTCCTCCTTCGGGCTCGATTGATGCAAAAGCTGGTGGATAACGTAACTAGTTTTAAATCAGAGCCTCTTTTACCTTTGCATTTGGAATTTCACCAGTTGATGCATCTGGGCCTGCCTGTTGGTTTTTTTAACTTTTAATCCATCTTATTTTCCTGTAACCTTGACTCATGCCTTCTTTTGACAAGAGTCTAGTAAATCATTCACAGGCACTAGGACCTTTTATTACCTTCATTCATTTTCTACAATGTTGCTTTGTTTCCAGCGAGCGTCCATAGCCCCGGTGGAGTCACCCTGACGTCACAGATCTTGCTCCGCTGCTAGCGAGCGTCCATAGCCCTGAAAAATATATCTGCATACCCTCTTCTACTGTGCACTCATTTGATATAGTTGACTTTTATTTCGACAGAATGCCCTGAGCGAGCGGGAGAGGAGGACGTTTGTTATTTGCAAAAAATATGAGGTGGTTAAGGTGAAACTTACTAGCTGTGTCTCTTAGGTGCATGTAGTCCTTTCCAGCTTTCCTTCTTTCCCTTAAAGTCTTACCAGACCATCAAGCAGATACTTCCGCATTTCTCCAAGGTTGTTCATCTGCGCAAGTTAGATAGAGAATCCCTTGAAACAACCACAGGTTCCTCATCGTTTCTTGTGTTTGTATGTGCAAGACGACTTAGGAAGAGAGTTCGCTATGTCGCATGATTTGAGGTCAACCATTGTCTCGCTAAACACAATATTTCAAAAGCGTAGAAGTCCAAATAGTAAAAAGAAAACAAAAGATAAATCGACTCATAAAAAAAATAATATATATATATATATATATATATATATATATTGAAATAAATTAATGAAAATATTGTTTAAGGGCTTGGCCATTTACTGGGAGAGCTTCGGATCATCCCCTCAGATTCTCTAGTCGATATGTGCCTAACCCAATCTTCTCAGCCACCTAGAAAGGTCCGAGCCGTAGATTCTGAAACTTAGAATGTTTTCCTTTAGGCTCGTTTGCTCTGCCCCATTTTAGGACTAAGTCTCCTACTTCAAAATTATTCTCTTTAGCTTTATGATTGTCAAACCATCTTTTAACTATATATTGGTGAGATATGAACTTTGATTTAGCTTTCTCACTTTCTTCTTCTAACATGGGTAGGGTGTCAATTATTTGTTGTAGGATTGATGAGGGCTTCCCTCTGGACTCCTGAGCGAGCTGAAGGGATGGAAGATATAATCTGTTTGGGAGAATGGCTTCGTGTCTGTATACCAGAAAGTATGGGGAATTCCCTATAGCTTCCTTGGGTGTGTCTGTATCTGCCCATAAAGCGTTATGGAGTAGATTATTCGAATTCCTCTGGTTGTCTGCAACCATTTTCTTCAATACCCTCACTAGGTTCTTATTTGTTGATTCTGCCACTCCATTTCGTTGTGGATAATAATTTGCAGAGTATCTAATTATGATTCCTTGGTCTAGGGAAAAATATGTTAATAAGGTGGAAGAAAAGTAATCTGCATTATAAAAAATGAGAACAGAAGGGACGCTAAACCTTGTGATTAGCTGTTGTTATATGAATTGGATTACCACCTTCTCATTTACATGAGACAGGGGGATGGCCTCTGCCCATTTCGTGAAATAATCGGTGAAAGTAAGTATGTACTTGTGTTTTTTTGAAGAGCTTGTTGTAATATCTCCTATGATATCTAACCCCCATTGCCTAAAAGGCCTAGAAACAACCACCGGTTGGAGTGGGACATTTGCTCTCTTCTCCCTCCCAACGCTTATTTGACAAATTTTACAGTTTCTAGTGTATGTGTGAGTGTCCTTGAACAAAGTGGGCCAATAATAACAAGGTCTCAGTATCTTATGAGCAGTGGTGTCTCCTGCAAAATGTCCACCAGCAGGGCCATCAAGGATCTCCTTTAGAACTTTATCTGCATATTCAGGTTCGAGGCATCTCAAAAGCACCCCATCATAATTAACCCGGAAGAGTACCGAGTGCAGATTTTAACCTGAGAGATCTTCTTTCCCTAGGGTTGAGGTTTTCTGGACAAGTCCCATGATGTAGGAGATATGTCAGTTTCTCATACCAAGACTCTTGTTCTAGGGAAATGCATGAAGCTTCCCCACACCATAATGCCATTTCATTCTCCCATATGGGGTCTTCATTTACTTGGTCTTGAGCTTCAACTGCAATTTTGCAAAACCCTTGTCCTTTAACCAATTTAGCAGGTTTTATATCTAGATCAAATTATTGGACTACTGCCATCTAGTTCCCTCTTCATTCCCCCCATATCTTGTTGAGAAAATAGGGATCAGACTGTAGGGTGAGGCACGATTACTTTGGTATGGTTCTTGAGGATATAAGATCTGAAATGTTTTACTACTTTATAAACTGCATAATCCTATTTATCTATAGCAGGATAATTAAGTTAGACACCTTGGAGGTTAGTGCTCATGAACGATACCGGAGCTTCGTTTTTTTCATCATCTGTCTGAGTTACTATTGTGGCTAACGATTGGTCGGAGGAAAAAGTATAGAGGGATAAATCTTTGTTGAAATAAAGACTTCGCAACACTTGGGCTTGAGAGATTGCAGTTTTAATATTGCTGAAAGCCTTCTT
>JZKD02S2069544.1:0-20889 GCA_000966675.3 Picea glauca | reverse complement strand
TGGGTTCTTTTAGATGGAAAGAGGTTCATAAGCCTAGTTAACCATTCCTCCTCTTCCAAATCAAGTGTTTGATGTGTGTCAAGTGTCCTTCTCATGTCGTTATAGGCACGACATAGGCATCATGAAAGTATGCTTTCCTTCACACTTGCGACACTTGTGAGCAAAATGAGACACTTGTAATGACGACACTTGCGACACTATCAAAGTGAGTATTTTTTATGTGTAACACCTACGCCTTCTGCGTGTGGATGTGACCAAATTTGATGGATCAGATCCCACTGGTTGGGTAACTCAAATGGAACATTACTTCTCTTTGTACAACATTACAGATGAGTTGGCCAAACTCCGATATGGTGTTCTCCATCTAGATCAAGAACGTTGGCAATGGTGGCAATGGAGAAAAATTTCCCATCAAGGGTATGTTGCTTGGACACACTTTGTGGTAGATCTTTATGAATGCTTTGAAACTGACACCAACCATTTGGGTCGTTTGACAAATTTGAAACAATCTGGCATAGTGGAAGACTTTATAGTTTCTTTTGAGTGACTAGCTTTTCGTACAAAGGGAATTTCTGATGCTTTTTTCTGAGAATGTTTTATCAGTGGCCTCAAGGATGAGATTCGTGCCCATGTCCTCATGGCTCGACCTCAGATTTGGATGGAGGCTACTAAAATAGATAAGGAAGCACAACAAGTTGTCTCTTCTCAAAACCAAAAACCCTCCTTTATTCCTCACACTAAACCAGTAAATCCCACTCCTCCTTCTATTCCACTAAAGATCCAAAAATTGACCAGGGATGAAATGGTTGAACGCCAACTCAAAGGCCTTTGTTATAATTGTGATGACAAATATTTTTTGGGACACAAGTGTAAGGAACAAAATATATTTTTATGCCCATCTCGAAGGATGTTTCAGAAGAGGATGTTGAAGCTCCCCTTATGTCTATGTCACCTGAACCCACTGACATAAACCCTCCCTCAAACCCTCCCGACGTAGAACTGATCATTTCCCTAAATTCTCTCACTGACTTCTCTTCTCCCCAAACCCTCAAGCTAATTGGCTACATCAAGCATAGAAAGGTTATCATTCTTGTTGATAGTGGAAGCACCCATAATTTTATTCATCGCCACATTGCCCAAGAAACTAATTGCTATATCCATGTAGTCAATAATTTTCAAATCATGATTGCCAATTGCGAGTCCATGAAATGTGGAGGGAGTTGTGAGAATGTGTGTCTCCAAATTGGTGAATACCACCTGAAATATTGTATGTTTTCTATCGACATGGGCAGTTGTGACATTGTGTTGGGTGCAAACTGGCTAAGGACTTTGGGTCCCATTCTCATGGATTTTAAGGAATTAACCATAGAATTCAACCAAGAGGGCCAACAATATAAGTTCAAAGGCATCACCATTGGTTCCCCTGAGATCATTAGTTCCCATTGCATGGAAAATATGCTCAAAAACGTTCATTCTGGAGCTATTTCCCAACTCCATGCCATACAAGAAACTGAGACACTCTCTGTGCCACAGGACCTCCAATCCATCCTCTCTAAACATCAAGTGGTTTTTTCCACTCTCCAGGGAATCCATCCTTCCCGTGGTGTTCATGATCATTCCATTCCCCTTGTCCTAGGAAACCTTCCTCCCAATATTCGTCCCTATCATCACCCCTTTTCCCAAAAAAATGAAATTGAGAAAATTGTTCAAGAACTGCTTAACACAGGTGTTATCCACCCTAGTACGAGCCCCTACTCTTCTCCTATGTTCATGGTCTTGAATAAAGAAGTTTCTTGGTGCATGTGTCCTGACATCCGCGCCCTCAAAAAACTCACCATCAAAGACAAATTTCCCATTCCTGTCATTGATGACCTCTTGGATGAATTGAGTGGTGCCCAATTATTTACTAAACTTGATCTTCGTTCTGGCTACCACTAGATCCATATGAAAGAGGCAAACATTCCCAAGACTTCCTTTAGAACTCATGAGGGACACTATGAGTTTTTGGTCATGCCCTTTGGCTTGTGTAATGCTCCCTCCACTTTCCAAAGCCTCATGAATCATGTCTTTCATCCTTTTCAGTATCAGTTTGTCTTAGTTTTATTTGATGATATCCTCATCTATAGAAAGACCTGGACAAACCATCTTTCTCATGTGGATCGAGTTCTCCATCTACTCTCTCAGCACCAACTTTTCCTAAAACAATCTAAATGTTCTTTAGGCACCTCAGAAGTTGAGTACTTGGGTCATCTTGTTGGTAGGACGACGTCAGGATAGATCCTAAAACTATTGAAGCTATGCAAGAATGGCCTCACCCAAAGACTCTCAAACGATTGTGTGGATTTCTAGGCTTAACAGGTTATTATTGCAAGTTTGTTAATAATTATGGAAATATTGTGGAACCTCTCATTGCACTCCTTAAAAATAATTCTTTCACTTGGACTCGAGCAGCTTCTCAGGCTTTTCAAACCTTGAAGATGGCCATGTGCACCACTCTAGTCCTGGTCTTTCCTGATTTCACAACGACCATTGTCTTGGAATGTGATGCTTCAAGGAAAGGAATTGGCGTTGTCCTTGTGCAAGAGGGTCGACCTTTGGCCTTTACCAGAAAACAATTGTTTGAACAAAATTTGGGCAAATCAATCTATGAAAAGGAAATTTTGGCTATTCTGCATGTCATTGATCTTTGGCATCCTTATCTATTGGGGCAATGCTTCCAAATTAAGACAGATCATCAAAGGCTCAAGTATTTTCTGGAACAACACATTTCCTCCTCGGAGCAATAAAAATGGGTGACTAAGCTCTTTGGATATGATTATGACATCATTTACAAGAAAGGAAAATACAATGTGGTTACGGAAGCACTTTCCCAAAAATATGAAGATGAAGGGTCCCTTTTTTCTCTCTCCTTCATTGTACCATATTGGCTCCAACCCATTCACCAGGAATGGCTACATGATCCCAAAAGTTCACATCTGATACAACAATTGCAGTCCAATTCTCCAATTTCCCCAAGGTACTCTTGGCTCCATGATGAGCTTCGATACAAAGGTCGTTTGTATTTAAGTAAACAGTCAAAACTTAAATCCACGGTACTTTCTGAGAATCATGCTACACCCACTATTGGGCACTCTGGGTTTACCAAAACCTATGACAGGGTCAAAAGTTCTTTTTTCTGGGATGGTATGAAATAGGACATTCATAATTTTGTGGCTGAATGTGATGTGTGTCAATGCATCAAGGGAGAAACAATCAAATCTCCTAGCACACTAGAAACGCTTATGATTCCACCTTCTATTTGGTGGGATATCTCGATGGATTTTATTGTAGGCTTACCTAAATCGGTCAATAAATCAGTCATAATGGTGGTAGTTGATCGCCTTTCCAAGTGTTCATATTTATGTGCTCTTCAACACCCATTTAGAACATCCATTGTGGCTCAACTTGTCATGGATTAGGTCTTCAATATTCATGGCATGCAACATTCTATTGTTTCTGATCGTGACCCAACTTTCACTAGAAATTTTTGGCAAGAACTATTCAAGCTACAAGGCACCCAATTGCATCTCTGCACAGCTTATCATCCCCAGAATGATGGTCAAACTGAAGTTGTCAACAAGTGTTTGGAAACATATTTGAGGTGTTTTGCATTGGAAAAGAAAAATCAATTGGCTTAACGGTTACCACTAGCTGAATGGTGGTACAAAACTTCATACCATACAACTACCTGCATGACTCCTTTTGAAGCGATGTGTGGACAAAAGCCACCTTCAGTTCTCTCATATTTACCAGGTGTCTCGAAGGTCCAGGAGGTTGACAAAATGCTTACTTGTTTGAGAGGCTATTCTTTGTACCCTCAAGGAGAATTTGGTCATGGCATAGAATCGCGTGAAGAAACAAGCAGATCAAGGTCGCTCTGAACGTCAATTTGCGGAAGGGGATCAGGTGTTTCTTCCATTGAAACCTTACAAGCAAAATTCCCTCAAGGCTGACCATTGTCAGAAACTAGCACCCAAATTTTATGGTCCTTATACCATTCTCAAGCGTGTGGGATAGGTGGCCTATCAGTTAGCTTTGCCCAGTCATTCTAAGCTACATCCTATTTTTCATGTTTCCTGCTTAAAGAAGGTGATTGGAACTAAGTGCCAAACTCAAACCAACCTTCCCGAGTTGGACGAAGAATGATCCATTTTTCTACAACCACAAGTAGTTTTGGACCAGCGTGAGCATCGCCTGCATCAGCGAACCATCAAGGAAGTGTTAGTCTAGTGGAAAGATAAAACCCTAGCAGATGCCACTTGGGAACCAACTACCATTCTGCAACAATTTCCACATCTCAATCCTTGAGGACAAGGTTATTTTTAAGGGGGAGGACATGTTAGGGACCTAACCCCTCACATAGGTAGAATAATATATTCTGATGTAATAAAGGTCAATATTAATTAAGCCTAGCAATAAGGAAGAATAAGTCAAATATAAGAAGACGTAATAGAAGCTTTCGCTTCTAGAAGGATCTTCCTTTAGATGGTTCTTTTTATAGACATATTTAGTATAAATAGGAGTCAAGGGTATGAGAACTTTTTTCTTGGATATTATTGTAATAGAGCTCTGCTCTGCTAGAGGTTTCCCCCTCGAAGAGGCAAGTGAACATTTCTCTCTGTAATCAAAGTGCTCTTTTTGGTGTTATTCTAGTATCATTTTGGTATTATTGTGGTGTTTTTCTGGTTATATTGTTGTTCATATGTCATTTCTAGCATTTTATTTATGTTCTACATACTTTTTATATCTAGAATATTACAAAAAGGTTCTCAAAGTTACTCCCAACAGTTCTCAAAGATGTTGATGATGATTTCCTAGCTACCTCATACATCATATATTTATACTACCAAAAGTGGGTAAAAACCCTTTACATCATAACCCAAAACTCTAACCCTAAGTGGATTAGGTTTGTCCACATTGTAAATTTTTGCGCATGGTTGGTCCTCATTCCAACCATTTCCTCATCGTGTTGTCCTTCTTTCTGCCTTTGCCTTTCCTTTGCCTCACGCATATTTTCCCTATTAACCGATGCACTAGTTTTCCTCATCTTCTGGCGCGCACTCCACTTGTGGTCCCTTTCTCAACTACTTCATTGATTGTTGCATTGTTCCCCAAAATATCCTACTCCAATAGGACCCCAACACTTACCTATGGCTCGTCCTAACCCACTTAGGCAGTGTTTTCATCTCTCACAGACTTCTCCAACTACTGGAATCTACCTAAAATCTCTTCAGGATGATTCTTCACCTATGTGCTCTTCTCTGCAAAAGACTCCATAGTCTATGTAGTGATATGTTCTTTCAGTATTTCTTCATCTTCCAACTTAAGGTTTTCCATCTTCCCCTTGGTTGTATCCATCTTTGTCAATATATTCTCTGCATCTTCCTGCAATGGCTCTAGTTGAGCCTGCCTCAAATGCTTCTTTGTTTGCACATTATTCAATTATTCCTATAAATTCTTTAACTCTTGTGCGCTCCTCATCCTATCCTGTATGTTTGTTTCCTTCTTCTTTTGCTTCAAATCCTGTGTGACTGTGTTGACTCCTTCCTCCTTTTGTTCCAACACCTACAACTTTTCATCCTCCTACAGGTTTTTCCATAGTTGTGTGCTTCCATCGTATAACTTTGTAACTTCCTTGATACGATGTGTTATGTTCTCCATGTTCTCAGATACCTCCTGCTCTCTCTATGATCTAATTTTTGGTAGTGTGCTTGGTTTCAAGAGTGTCATCAAGTCCATGATATGGCTCTTATATTTATCCATAGCTTATTTTTTTGTAACTGCTCCCCTTCCTACGCACTAACCGTAATTGACCTGAACACCTCTTCTACGTGTTGTTCTATCTTGCCAATGTGTTGTTTTTGCTCATCCTTATCAATTTGCACTTTGTTGAGGGTTATCTTCAATGTGTCCCTTATGTCCTTAGCTACTTGTAACTCTGTCTCATACACGTGTGCTCTTGATTGAATCTCTTGTGCTACCCTAACTTTTAGTTTGTACAGTGCTTTAGTGGGGACCTTGTTCAATTCCAAGTCCAAGTGGTCAATATCCTTCAGTTGTTTCTACGTTGTCTCCTCATCCATCTGCAGCATATCCTTAGTGATAGAAAAGTGATTACTTCCTAACGCTATAATTTGGATTGTCTTCTGCGCATGAACTATCTTTTTCTGAATAGTCTGTTGTGGCAACACCTTTTCCTTTTGATGTGTTGCATTCAATTTCAATTTTTCCAAGGATTCCTTAACTTCTCACATATTTTTAATGATCTTATCTCTTTTCTTCTCAGCATCGTCCCATGACTCTGTTGCGTGGTCCTGTACTATTTTTTCCTTCTATGCACTTCCACTAGTATCCTTCTGTTGTGATCCTCCATTAGTCACTTCAACACGATCATTCTTCTATGTTGTTGGCTTTTGAGTAGTCCATTGTCTAGTTTTTCTCACTATCTCACTCCCTCCTATATCCTTTGCGCCCTCAACATCCTTCCTTGTATTAATTGTTAGACTATTAGATCTCTGCGACGTGCCAACTTCTACTAGCTTCTTTCCTTTTTTCTCTTATTTTAAACCATTGGTACTTTCCACTCATCTAGCCAATATTTCATTGCCCATTGGAATTCCTCTCCAGTGACACAGTACCTCATCGGTAGCCAATTCTTCTTTGGATCCTTTTTGGCGTGAATCCATACATTGTGTCTAGATACCCGAAAATTTTCTATGTTATTATGATTCTCCGCCACTTCTGGTGGTATCATCCATGTCTCAGCCACATTTTCCTATATTTCATCAATCTAAATCACAAATATACTGGAGTTGGCCTTCCTTTCTTTTGCAGTTGAAGTGTGCCACAATGTTGCATATTGCATTGCGTGACACTTTCCTATCCTTTAACAAAATGCACTATATTTAGGGTGTCTCCATCCCACCAATGTTATGAGTATGATCAGCCATGAATAATGGAAATATGTACCTAAGTCTTATGCATATTTGCAATCATCAAAAAATAAGTTCACTAAGTATGGACTCCAGCTAAGTAAAGTCCCCTTCACGCACTGCGCTACTGCTGCTATCACTCATGTTAGTGCTTCTTCTTTGTGACACTTCCTTAACAATTTGCATGTCATTATCTTAGTTGTCACTCTTGTTGCCGTTTCGTTGATTATGTTGATTATAATTCCTTGGGACCCTCTCATTGTTCCATATGTCTTATTCATTTCCTCTTATAGGGCCTTCTCCTTAGTTTTGTCATCCAAATATTGTTCAGGCTTCTCTCCATCTATTGGAAGACCTGTGATTATTGCAATAATTTCAACATCGATTGACACCAGCCTGTCCATCCACAAAATATCCCCATGTACTAATGCCAACAATTATTTGACGCAGTTATCCACATCCTTTCCACATCCAAAATGAGGTATTTCCAATAGGTTCATTATCCTTGTGTTGTACAACCTTGTAATCTACTGCTTTGGTTCTAATATTGGAACTTAGGACGAACTTATCCCTTTTCTTTCCATATATACCTGCAGCTCAAATTTAGGGAATTTACCTATGTCTTCTATGTCATGGCTTACATACCTCAGTTTTTCTTCACATCCTAAAATATTTGGAAGGATTGTCACTCCTTATGGTATGCGTGGTAGTGCTATTGTGAATTCTTCCTATTTGCACGGTGACCTCTGTATTGGTTGTTTTCCCTTTCTCTTTTCTGTTGTGGTGGATGGTCATACTTTTTTATGCACATCCACTTCTTCTTTTGTGTTTGAATATGGTTCACATGTAACATCTTCCACTCGCACATGTTCTTCTGTTTGCAGCATTGTCTTTGTGACAGGTTGTTTCTCTATCGTGGCTTGTGCCCTAAGATCGTCTCATTCTGTTCTCTCATCATTGTCCTCATTCATCTGTTGCAGTTCTTCCAAAACCAGTTGTTGTGTGGGGTTCTATTATTTGGTATGGTTTTGTTATCCGGCCCTTGGATCCACATCCATCTTCTCAGCGACTGGCTCTTGTTCTTCGATAAGTGTTGGGATAACTAGTTTCTCGATGGGTGATGGGATTGCATCCACGTCGACAATTCCTTCTAGATGAATAGGTTTTTCTACCTCTTTGGTTGCTTTCTTTGTGGACTTCTCAACACTTTGTGTGTTTTTCATGACTCTACTGGGAGCTCCAACCTTCGGTGGTGTCATTCTTATATCTCTCGAAGGAATTTCTATGAATCCTTACTTAACCTCCTCAAAAATACCTACTCGTGCTCAACTTTGTCTCCTTAGCTCTCATCTACTCCAAGTCACAATGAGGCTTACCTTGCAAGTTTCCTTCTTTTATAAGGCCTTTCATAAATGCTCTGTCATGTCCCACTTTTCGCTCATCATCTTTCTTTTTCCGATCTCTTTCTGTCCCATCGTGCTGTGTTTTCTGTCTAGTCATTTATTTTGTTTCCCAGTGTTCCTAGGTTCTGTCATACCACTTTCTAGCTTTTGTTGCGCATTGTATCCTTCAACTATCTGTCTACCACTTATCCATCTACTAACTTATTTTTGTCTTTTTCTCATTTTTCCACTTTTTTCTTCTCTTTTTCTTCTTTTCTAATTTTTTTCTTTTCTTTTCTTTTTCTTCTTTTGACTCCTACTATATACACTATGTACAATTCTACTTTCTACATTTTAACTACTAAGTATTAGTAAGTTGATTTTCCCTATACACTACCAGTCGAATACCATTCACCAATCATTGAATCTACTTGCTTGTTAAATCATGCAGGTGCACAACACCTCCATCTGTGATGGACTTTATCTCATATGGCCCTAGCCAATGCATCCTGAACTTCCTTGGGTGTTGTAAATATTTACTATCATAGAGGAGAACCAGATCTCCTTCTTTGAAGTTCTTCTTCTTAATATGTTTGTCATGCTAAGCCTTGTCCTTTTCTTTCTATACTTCCTGATGGAAACCAACTATAATATTATCTTCTTCTAATTCCATGAGTTGAGCCAATCTTTCATGCAGTTTGCTTCTTTCTTGAAATACACCTCTTGAGTTGTGCCTCTTTCTTGAGTTGCACCTCTTTCTTGAGTTGTGCCTCTTCTTTGATTTGCACCTCTTTTTGTCCTGTTTATCATCTTTTGTCTTATAGTTTTGTTTATACATTGGATTAATCTTATAAAGTCTCTATTTGATTGGCCTGGCATATGGTCTTTGATGAAACTTCATTTCTCCAAATTCTCCTTCTACCCATGTCATCTCTGAAAATGTTGCTGGAAACAGATCATTATCTCCCAAATTATTTTGACCCTAAAATGTTGGAGGTTCTCTTATCTCTGAACCAATCCATATTAGTGTGTGTTTCATTCTTGCACATCTTCTGGTAGATATTTCATGTAAATGTTGTCACCAATTATTTAGAGCTATGTCAGAGTTTGATGCACATGAACTAATACTTCTCCAACTTAGCATTCCATCTGCAGTGGGGTTAATGTAGTCTTCTTCTCGTGCAGTAGTTATATACAATTGGTTTATGTCTTATGTAATGGAATTCTTCGTCGCAGGTTCAACATATATTCCTCCTTATCAAGGATCCAAGGGTGTTATAACTCTATATTCTCTTGATTCAAAGATCATCTTCCCGGTATTCAAATTGATGATATTCTAATTACCAAATTCCCAATCCAATCCCAACAATGTTGGATAGGGTGTAGTGTTATCCATTATATCAATGAATTCAAAGTATTTCATGGTGCATACACCATCTATATCTATCAGTATCCCCTTCAATATACCAATTGGAACCACTCTATGTTTATTTTATAGCTTCAACTGAATAGGTGAATACCCTAGTGTAGGTTCCCCCATAGCTTCCCATGTCTTCTTAGGAAGAACATTTAATTTAGACCTCAAATCTAGTATTATATCCCCCATATTAAAATCTCCAATGTTTGCATTTAACCTAAATTCCCTACTTATCTTTCTCTTCTTATGGAGTTGATTAACTATATTATTTTCTAATTTCATCTCTTCTCTAGAATTTCACTTTTGTAACAAACTCAGTAATACTTGTAAAGAGTTTCTATCATTCAACAACTTCACACAAGACCCAAAAAAGTTTCTAAGATTACTTACTTGTTCTGAAGTTTGTTCTCTATTGGTCTGATCAAATATGTGAGGCATGTCATACATTGGTACATCATCTCCTGGATTTGTTCCTAAATTTTATGCAATATTCTCCTTCAAAATATCTCATCTAGCCACCTTGAATGTCTCCTTCTCCTTGCACGCATCGAAATTATGTTTAGGTGTTGTATTCTTTCTGATGCACTAGTGTTGGTCATGATTCTACTTTGCAACATCTGCTCCTATCTTGGTTCCACCTCTAGTAACTATATTGATCTTCTTTCCATCCTCTTCTCTAGTTTCCAAAGCAATCCATTGAACATTCTAATTGTTCTGATTCCTCTTTTCTTGTATCTTTGTCAACAGTTTCGGGCATTATTTTGTATAATGATATATTGCACAACAATACATATATGTCGCAGGTGGTTGCAGACAATCCCTTGCATAGTGTCCAGGTTTTTTACATTTATGACATGTCACTAGTCCTCTTCCTCCACAACATCCTCCTCTGAAGCCTCCTTTGTTTCCTTAATTGTCTCCATGTGGTGTATTATACTGTGGTGCTTGATTATACTGTGGCTGCGCATTATTATATTGTGGTGGTGTTGTAAACTGTTTCATGTTATTATACTGTGGTTGCGCTCCAAACTGCTACATAGGTTGTCATGTCATGTGTTCATTCTACACCCTATAAGTATATGATGTCCTCTCCTTTATTATTTCCAAAGTTATGCAATCCTTGTCTTCATGTCCTACCGACTTACAAAAATTACAAAATGTACTCTTGGGTATTGTTTGATACTTTTTCATCATTGGACAATGATAGGGATCATTTCCATTTGTTCTACATATCTCACACCATGGTCCTCTTGTAGATAAAGGATTTGGCATTCCTACTCCCAAATCTTGCACAAACGTTGGGCATTCATTCTTATGATGTCCTTATGTTCTGCATAGTGTACACCAGACATCTTCCCTCTTCTCCTTTCCCTTATTCTAATTCAACTGAAATGTCAGGTTCTTCGGTTCTTCTCTCAGATCTTCCATGACTGGATTTTTATGCTTATATTGATTCTCCTCCAATTGCAAGGCTTCCTATAAAGCCTCAACCTAACTTTGGAACTTATGTTGACATAGTGGATAATTAAGATGTGGTAATAATGAATTAACAAATAAATGTCTATGTTGCATAACTGTAATAGGGTACTTCAACTTACCTTTCAACCTCTTGAACTTCTGATCAATCTCCCATACTGACTCACCTGACTTCTGTTTGATCTCTATCATCTTGTTTATGAACTGATCCTCCGAACTAGGTCATTGAAATTCATTGATTAATTCCTTCTTCACATCTGCGACAATTGTAGGTGCTCCTTCTGGGCTATTTACTGTGAGGCCCATATACCAATCCAATATGCAGTCCCTGAATGGGATTTCCAACTATGCAACCTTTGTATCTTCATCTGTAATATGATTAGTTTCCCAGATCTTCTCACAAATAAAAAAAATGATTCTCTGGGTCCTCTGACCCTTCTCCACGGAACTCTGGTAACCTAATAGTTGGATATTCTCCTACCATTGTGAAGTTTGTTGTACTACCACCTCCTCGCGATGTAGATACCTGACTAATTCTAGTTGACCTTATAGTTCTACTTGAATTTCCATTGGACCCTCATCCTGTAAAAATCCTCCTACTATTAATCACTTGCTGGATAACTGGTTTTTTCTCTTCAAATGTCTTAGTCACACATGGGGTTGTGGGCTCCACACTAATTTGGATCTAGAATGGAGATCCTTCTTCTGCGCCAGACCCTTGATCTCTATTTTTCCTCTCATATGTGACGTGTAGGATTTCCTCAATATGCCCCGTCGCATGGAGATCCTCTACCTTATCCTCATCACTATCCAAGCCCTCCCACTTGGCTACTTCCCTCTTCTTATTGTTGATATTATACTGGTAGGGTCGTCTATTGCACCTCACTCCCACTCTGTAATATATCCTTGTTTTTTTCCTCATCCATCATAATAGGTTCCATTGCTTCCTTCTTTTGGCCTCTCTCCATATCCCTCTCCATATCTTAGATCGTCCTTAGTGCTTCCCCTAGATCTCCCATGTGCACAGATAGATTTAGTTGTATGAATCCATTTTCATAACACCTTTATCATGTAATAGAATCTTGATCGATGTGTAAAGTGACCTAATGTACCTCCCTCTTGTTCCCTTCAGAAACTCTTGTTCTGTAGCAGTATATGACTTCACAGTATCAACTGGAAGCTCAATAATAAATCCTGCAACAATATTTTATATCCACAAATCCCTTGCTCATGTGAATTTATTATTAATCATATCCAACCACGCAATACTCTCAGTATTCCACTCTATTGGACCTATCATATTAGTGGGATGAGTATCCTTCAACTTCAATATCCACTCTTGCAACAACTCTGGGAAATAACAGAGAAATGCCTCGTGCAAATTAGTAAACACATACATGTCCAAATATTGGTGCGGTGTATACTTGGAGCTCCTATTGTCTTTCTTCACAAACTTGAGATGTTTTGTCTCCAACCATCTTTCAATCTCATGCTTAGTTAGATTCCATGGCCTGGAAATCCCCTTCTACTATTGCATTCTCTTTACTATCCTTCTCATCAAATCCCTTCCAAACCAATCTTTTGAGTTCCAACCGGAAATGGAACCATTTGGTGTAATGTTTGGGTTGACCTAGGTTCTACCTTTAGGTTTACAACAAAACCCTACAAGCCATCGACCCTTTTGGAGAACAGAAGGAAAAGCTACACAGAGAGTCCACAATGCAGTCTCATCCGAGATGGCTTCTGGGTGACTGTAGGACCCAAATGTATACAGTCATGGAAGTGATGGTGCTCATGGCGATGTTATGTATGAATTCTACTTTGGATGTAACAAATATACCATACCATCATTCATATCTACCATTTTTTTAACCTTTAACATTCATTCTGCATAAAATAACATAAAATATCTATTGCGTGGTGTAAATTAACTCTAATAGATTCATTCATTCATCATAAAAGACATGAAATCAACATTCCACACATTGACACAATATTTTATTGTGTTTCACCCCCCATAGGATATGTCCACAAAGATTTGGCATTATATGCTTCTTTATTCATATTCATCAAATCGGTGCACTACACGCATTACATCATAAGTTTGGTGAGGTTGACCAATGTTGCACTAAGCTCCACATCTTGTGACCTGACCCTTAGTTATAATCCATATGACCCAGTATGAGCTCCACATCTCTCAACCAAAACACTCATCAAAGACTAAATCAAAAATAAAAAAGGTTCCCAAAGGTATTCCCAACCGTGCTCAAAGATGTTGATGACGATGTCCTAGATACCTCATACATCATATATTTATACTACCAAAAATGGGTATAAACCCTTTAAATCATAACCCAAAACCCTAAACCTAATTGGATTAGGTTTTTCCACATTGTAACTTCCTATGCACGGTTGGTCCTCAATCCAATCATTTCCTCGTCGTGTTTTCCTTCTTTCTGCCTTTTCCTTTCCTTTGCCTCATGTTGCTTTTCCCTATTATCCGGTGTGTTGCTTTTCCTCATATTTTGGTGCACGCTAAACTTGTGGACCCTTTATCAACTGCTTCATTGATTTTTGTGTTGTTCCCCAAAATAGCATGCTCCAACAAGTGTCGAGAATATCACTAAAGAATTTTACTCTTACATACCTGGGAAATTCTATAGTACGAGTAAGGGTATGATCAAGATTCCTTATTTATAGCTCTGAGATATTGAGTCAAGTACTACTATTGGACCTCGTCGATATATCAAAGAGCTATATCACAAGTCAAGACCTTGTATGTAGGAACCCTCATAACCCTATCCCTTATTGCCATAACCGAATAGAACAACAAAAGAACATAAACATAAACAGAGTGGAAATTTTGCACATCCACTCTACACAACCTTGCTTCCTACATTCAGGCTGCAAAATTCCTACACGTTTTTAACTATTAATAATTTGGGCATTATGTCATTATAGTATTATTCATATAGGATTATAACTCCACAAGATTAAAAAATGAGTATAGTGGTCCCACTAGAACCCTTATTTGGGACCTATCGCACTGGATTTGTCTCTTCGTGCTAATCATAGTGATACCACTCTCTCACAAGACTTTTTTCTATGGACCAACCGACCCTCTCCGACACTTTTATTTGGGACCTATCCCACTAGATTCCTCTATTATCACTAATTGTAGATGTCTCACTCTCTCATAATCCCTTTTGTAAGGACTCACCTGCCCTACTCTTGCCCACTTCTATCCCATATGGCCCACACCCACAACCAAGACTTTGATATCCGCATAACTTCCTTGGAAAAATCCTACGATCAAACCAAGAAATAGATCAATGATATTACTGCAAATATTTCTACCATAAATTCCCAACTCACCCAACTAAAAACCATAAATTCCCAACTCACCCAACTGGACACCCTCTCTAGAGTTGTGGACAAATTGATAGCCGTAATTAATCAATCCTAAGGTCCTCTCTCCTCTACATGACCTTCACACAAAGATAGCATTGATTGATCCCATTCCATGGCCTTTAATTCTAACCCCTTTACCTATGAACTATGTCTTACCAAAGTTACGGTGAATAAATTTGATGGCTTGGACCCCATACGATGGGTCACTCAAATGGAACATTATTTCTCCTTGCATGGCACCACTGATGACTTGATCAAACTTCATATGAGTTCCCTCTATTTAGAACCCAAATGATGGAAATGGTGGAAATGGGATAAGAATTCACACAAAGGGTATCTTTCTTGGACTTAGTTTGTTGTAGACCTTTTTTAATGCTTTGATACAGACACACATCATTTGGTCATTTGACCAAGCTTAAACTATCTAGTACATTGGAAGAATAAATCATTGATTTTCAACAATTGGATTTTGAAATTGAAGGCATGTCCAACACCTTCTTCCATGAATGTTTATTAGAAACATTAAGGATGACATATGAGCTCATGTCCTAATGGCTCACCCCCAGACCCGGCTTGAATATACTCACTGCGCAAAGAAAGAAAAATAAGTAGTTTCTTCCCAAATAATAAATCCATCCTCTAATCCTCATTCATGTCCCACCAATATAGCCCCTCCTTCCCCTCCCCTTAAGATCCAGAAATTAACCCTAGAAGAAATGGTTGAATGCCAACTTAAGGGTCTTTGATATAATTGCAACGGAAAATTTGTTTTAGGGCACAAATGTAAGGAGAAAAATATTTTTATGGCCATTTCTTAGGACATTTCTGAAGAGTATGGTGATGTTTCCCCTTCTAAAGAGTTTCCTCAAGTTAATGATCCTAGCCCACTCTATGATACACCAAAAGTTGAACCACTTATATATTTAAATGCTCTCACTGGTATCTTTTCTCCCCACAACCTTAAGTTAATTGGCTATATCAAGCATAAGAAAGTCATTATCCTAGTCAATAGTGGTAACACCCATAATTTTATTCATCTTTGAATTGCTCAAGAGACCCTATATTATATCTGTGTTGTCAATAAATTTCAAATAATAATTTCTCATGGTAGTTCCATGAAATGTGGGGATCGTTGTGAAAATGTGAGCCTACAAATTGGTCATTATAACATGAAATCCCACATGTTTGTTATTGACATGAGAATTTGTGACATTGTTATAGGTGCTAAATGGTTATGCACCCTAGGCCTCATCATCATGGACTTCAAATAATTAACCATGAGTTTCCAACATGATGGACAATGGTACCAATTCAAAGGCATCACTATTGGTTCACATAGAATGGAGCAACTCCTTAAAAAATTTCATTGTGTCATTATTACCCAATTCCATGTCATAGAAGTAGTTGAGACCCCCTAACCCACTATTCACCCCAACATACAATTTATCCTCTCCAAAGACCACTCTATTTTTACAACCCCCAAGGACTCCCACCTTCCCATGGCCCCATTATCATTTTATTCCACTTGTCCCAAGTAGTCTTCCTCCCAATATTCACCCTTACCATCACTCATTTTCCCAAGAAAATGAAATTGAGAAAATTGTTCAAGAATTGTTAGCTATGGGTGTCATTCATCCTAGTACCATCCCTTACTCTTCTCTCATTTTCATGGTACTCAAGAAAGAAGGTACGTGGTGCATGTGCCCTAATTTTTTAGCCCTCCACAAATTACCATCAAAGATAAATTTCCCATTCCCATTATTGATGAAATTTTGGATGAACTTATTGGTTCTCAATTCTTAACAAACTTGATTTGCGTTCAGGCTACCACAAGATATGTATGAAGGAGGACAATATTCCCAAAAATTTATTCCGTACTCATGAAGTCCATTATGATTTCTCGGTCATGCCCTTCAGCCTGTCTAATGTAGATTTTAACCTTGTACAATATTTTACCTCAAACATATTTTCAATAAAAGAACAGAAAAGATACAATGGAAAATACACACATTACATAGATATTTTTCCCCTCGAAACCCAAACTGGGAAATCCATCCTATTCTATATCCATTCACATCATACATTGTTTACAATACAATATACATATAGGATCCAACGACATCCAAAACCCTAATCCAATGACCTATACTAGTCAACAACCCTAATTCCTTAATTGGAAATAGAAAACCATCGGCTAAAAAAAATGTGTTGAAAAACCTCCCATAAATGGACACAAAAACCGAGGGAAAAATGGACATGAAAAATGATAGTGTAGAAAGTGAAACAAAATTTGAAACTTGCACGAGACAGGAAGAAAAGTTACACAGATTTAAAATGAACACATAGGGAGTTTAATTTTTGGGACCATGTCTACGTAAAATTAAAACCCAGAAATAGTTCATTCAAACTTGGAAAGAGATATAATTTATCACCATGATATTGTGGACCTTTTGAAGTGTTGGCCAAAGTAGGACCAGTAGCCTACCATCTTGCACTACCAGTCCACCTAAAAGTACAAAATGTGTTTCATGTTTCATTATTAAAGATATATGTGCCTGATATAAATCATGTTGTAAATTGGAATGTGATCTAGGTGGAACTTTGGTTTATGATCTCCAAGTTACATCTCTAAGTTGATTCTTCATCTACTTCTTCTTCTTTTAAATCTTCTTCTTGATCCTATCCCACTGAATCTTTGCTTATATTATATTTCATCCATATGTCTCATCAATCGTCACATTGATGCTTTCTACTATTCTATTGAGTCTCAGATTCAAACATTTGTATGCTTTCCTTTTTCTTGAGTACCCAAACAGTATGCCTTTATTGACTCGAGAATCAAATTTTCCAATTTTTCCATCTTCTATTTTGATGTAGCATTTTCTTTCAAAAACTCTAAAGTTCTTCACATTGGTTGGTCTTCCTTTCCATAGTTCGTATGGAGTCTTATCATTGTTATTTCTTAGCATCCCTCTATTTTGAATGTGAACTATTGTATGCACTTCTTGTACCCAAAAGACATATGTCAACTTGGAATCCATTAACATGGTTTTGGCCATTTCTTGTACTGTTTTGTTCTTTCTTTCAACAACTTCATTTTGTTCAGGTGTCCCAGATACTGAGAATTGCCTCTTTATCCCATGCTTGTTGTAGAATTGCATGAATTCCTTTGATGTAAATTCTCCTCCATTGTTTGATCTCAAACAATTGATTTTCAACTCTGTCTCAGTTTCAACCATCTCTTTGTATGTGTTGAAGTTTTTGAATGTCTCTGACTTCTTACTTAGAAAGAAGATTGCAGTCATTCTTTTGTAGTCATCAAGTAGTAATGTGAAGTATTGTTCACCTTTCAATCCTTTTGTTCTTGTTGGTCCAACTAGATTAGTATGTACAATCTCCAGTGGTTTTGTTGTGGAGTATTCCTTTGAATTGAACTTTTTCTTGGTATGTTTTCTCTGTAGACAATGCTTGCATAGAATGTTTGTTGGCTTCGAAATCTCGATCATTTCTCTTACTACTTCCCTTTTGTTGACTTTGAAAATATTATCAAAATTTATGTGACCCATTCTTTTGTGCCAGAGTCAACTTTCATCATCCTTTCTTAAGAAACATCTTTCATTTCCTATTGCATTTAGAACATATGTGTTGCTTGGAGTTCTTACAGCTATAGCTACCAACTTGCTTGATTCTGCTTTCCTTATCTCAAACTTCTTTGAGTCAAAAACAAGTTTGTGTCCTTGATCACACATTTGACTTACACTTAGCAGATTGTGTTTCATGTCTTTGACCAATAAAACATTTTTTGTCATGGCATCCTTAATTCTGAGCTTGACTGTGCCCTTTCCAATAATTCTAGTTGAGTTTTCATTCCCAAATAAAACAGATCTATCTCTTTTCTTCTTTAATGTCAGCAATCTTCCTTTGTCACCTATCATATGCTTTGAGCATCCACTGTCAACATACCATCCACATTTCTTGTGTTAAGCTTGTAGAGAAATATTTCATTCTTCAGTGTTGAATTGATCCTTATTTCTTATCCATATCCTTTGTGGTTCTTTCTTATGACTGTTGATATTCTATTTTGGTTCCCTTGGAGGAAAATTAAGTCTACAATCTTTAGCCATATGTTCAAAAATTTTGCACTTCTAGCATTCTACCTCATCACTCAATGATCCAAATATTTTGTAGCTTCTATTATGTGCTTCATGAGATATTCTTGGATAATTATTTCTTGTATAGCCCTCATTGTTGCTTTGTTCTTGGTATTGGCTCTATAATTCATAGCTTTGTGCCCAAAATTATAACATGAATAACATGAACCAAGAAAAATAGTTTGATACTTGAGTGTGGAATATCTCATGAATGATGCTTATATTCTAAATCTTTCTTCTTCTTGAGGTCTTTCTATAGCTAGATATTGTTGATACTAACTTCTGAATATTCTAGGTAGTGTAGTGTATATGTAACCTTTCTCTTGAGTTTTCCTGTCTTCTTCTTTAGAGGGACCTCTGACGACTTCTACATAGCTTATTGCTCTGTCGTTTTGGAGCTTGAACCTTTCTTTTTCTGCATTTGATTGTATCCCAATACATATCTGTCATACTAAGGTCTTTGACTATTAATGATAGTATCCAATATCCTGGTGTTGTTTAGTTGCATGTCCTTTTTCTGAAGATATTTTCTTAGAGTGAATATCTCAGCTTCCAAGCCTTCAATGGTCATGTATTTTTCTTCTAACTGCCCTCTGAGTGCTTATTTAATGTTCTTGTATTATTATGCCTATATTTTTAGCTTTGTGATTGTATGCTCAACTTCTTTGGAGTTCCGAGATTCTTCTTTCTTCGTTAGTTCTTCCTAGAGTGACTTGTTTTTCGTCTTTTCCTTCTTTAGAGCTTCTATGGCACATATCAATTCTTCCCTGTAATCAACTTATGTCTCTTCACATTCTTCTTTAGAGCCTTCTTCATAGGAGTCTTCTATTGCCATGAATAGTACCCTTTATGTATCGTTTTCACTAACTTCATCTTCATTTGATGAGGAACTGTCTTCCTTGGTGCATATACTTTTCTTGAAAATTTTATTTTTGTTTCTTCTCCCCTTTTGGGTGTGTTTTTTCTTTTTAGAGTCATCTTCTTCATTACCTTTCATTTTCTTATAGGGACATGTATTAGAAAAATTACCAACACCATCACAATTAAAAAATTTCAATCAAAGCATACCTTTGTATTTGTTGGTTCCCTTTTTTAGCCTTCTGACGAAGTTAGCCATCTCTTAATCTTGCTCTGAGCCATCGTTGAACCTACAATATGACTTTGGATTTTTTATATATTTATTCTTTGTCTTCTTGGATGCCTTGAATGTTGCTTCCTTTGTAACTGGATTGTCTTTCTCTATCCTCATCTCATAATTTGTGAGTATCCCATGCAACTCATCCATGTTCATTGTAGCTAGGTCCACTCTTTCTTCTAGAGCTGAAATTTTTTAATCAAACCTCATTGATCGAGATCTTAATTCCTTTCTAACAATGACCTGTTCCTTTATCTCATCTCCCAAACCTTTGATATTGTTTACTATTTCGTTGATCCATAAAAAGTAGACTTCTATGTTTTTATATTCATTCATCTTCAATTGTTCAAACTTGGCTCTAAAAATATGAATTTTATCTTCCTTAACTTTTGAATATCCTTCATAGATAGTCTTTGGTTTGTCCCACATTTATTTTGCGGAATCACAGTGCATAATATTGGTATGTATCACTTGAGTCACACCATTCTTGATAGCGCTTCTATCCCTTGAACCATTTTATTCGAGCTTCTTTCCATATCTATCTGTTGGGGGAGTGGAAGGTGCTTTGTATCCATCTACTATTGATCTCCAAACATTGAAGCCGTGTGCTTGTATATAAGTTTTCATTCTTCTGCTCCAGAAAGCATAGTTCTCACCATCAAACTGTGGTACCCCAATCCTAGAAAGATCCATGATCTCCTTCTAGTGGTTATACTGCTTCTTGAAGTATCTTCTCTTATACCAATTGTTGGATTATTGAGAGGGGGGTTGAATCAGTAATGATCAATTTTAGCACTTTTAACCACAATATATTCTTCAAGAATATTCAACAGTTTACCATTATAATTCAATATATCACCAACAGTATAATCATAAATATCATCACATCACAATAGATACACAGTACAACAAAATTTATGTGGAAACCCAAATGGGAGAAAACCAC
>JZKD02S2069522.1:0-12966 GCA_000966675.3 Picea glauca | reverse complement strand
CGATCCCGACCAACTCCGAACAGTTGGTAAGTATCACAGAATCCTTAAGGGTTGGATGTGCACTCAGTTTGACCTTGGGGCAGTCCTCCTCTCCTTCCCGAGCTTTCTTCCTAGGCCTTCCTCTTCTCCACAATTTCGGGCCCGAAGAAGGCACAGTCTCCAACATGGCTCTTTCAGATGTATCTACGACCATCCCTAGCTCCTCCATGGACGCTAACACTACCTCATGGTAGATACATGTACCTCTTGTTGGAGTCTTAAGTACACAAGAATCCAACAAGAAAGAGTCCCAGGCAAGATGGGGTTGAGACCTGGCACTCTAGCTGCCTCGCAGACCTCATCCCATGTTTGAAGGAGATCCCATAATTGAAAAAAGAGTAAGGAACTCAAGGCATCCGTGGATGATAAATAATTTATGAACAGGACGTCCCCAAGACGAACTTACCAAACCAAAATTCCAGGGAATATGAGCTCGACATATACGTAGAATTTCTCACAAAGCTCCTGGAATTTATAGAGAAATCAAGGAGTGACACTAGGCATGCCAACATAATATCCCACCTCACGACATGATGTTTATAAAAATAGGCATGCCACAGCTGATCGACGGATGTGATCCAGAACATGAAAGCATCGTCGATTTGGGTTGCAGGAAAACGAGTGGTACGATCCTTTCGATCCTTTTGAATTTTTGAACCTCTGTTATTGATGAATGATGCTTGGCACACTTGGTGGTACGGTTTCTGGAGTCATTTAACGACTTTCTTTGTACAATATATGACCTCTTGGAAGCACACACATGCTTAACTTGTCCTCGACACCCTTTTTTTGACCCCAAAGCTCAAGTAACTACTATGATAATTTATGCATTCGTGACTATCGTATTTGATTATCCACACTATGACATGTTGATGTATTCATTTAAACCAAAGAGGAGTGGTGACTTCACAGGTCATTCAAAGGAAGCGTTTGGGATCGTTTAAGTATTAAAAATGCCTGAGACTAGCAAGCTATGCAGGTACGTGTTCATATTTTTGTTTTTTTATGTCTTATCATAGGTTGATTAATTTCTAAACTACTTATGTTTTAACTGCAGGAAGAACCTTCTCGATTACTAACTAGAGTCTGTCCTATGACCCCGCCAAAGAATCGAAAGAAACACTGAAACTGAATCCCCGAAGCGATGAAGTATGTTGGGCTCCCCGATATCGGCATCCATGATATGTTGATCAACCTAAACTAAGTAATAAATCTATGCATCAAACAAGATGCATTATGGGCTGAAGAATGTGCAAGGGTCATTGATGCAAATCGAGGGAAAGTATAGCAGTTCACAGGACATCCAATCAAATCCAAAACCATGCTTCAAAAATTGAACTTCAGACTCGCAAAGTATCGGGCACACGCAGCAAACATCAGGGAAATATATGCGACTCCAATGGAACATCATATATTTCCATGGGCCAACACTTTTGAAAAAACTCTTTATTAGATAGTTTGATTATGAAAGAGCCCACCCTTTTCAAGAAACAACTCGAGTGGATTGTTGAAAGACTGTTAGATGATAATGCTACGTGGCGATTTTTTATTAGATCAAATTGTATTTTACCATTAATTACTGTCAATACTTTCTATTATAAATAGGGACATCGACTAATGGTCGAGTGGTTGATGGTTGTTGTAAGAACATTTTTTTCTTTTGGCTGTTGATAATTATTTTGAGACTGTTATGAATTAAGAATCCCTTTTGGACCAAAGACGAGCTATTTTTCATCAGATGTATGTGGTTGGAGTTGGAGAAGAATTACTTCCTTTCCTATTCCATGAATGTTGCAGTGAATGAGTAAGAGAAATTAATTCTATTGTCAAGTTATCCGTTGCAATGTTTTGATGTTATTTGCTTTAAATGATGAAAGTAAGTTGTTGTGCTTCTATGTGATGAATGTCCTAGTAGATGAATTATTTTTCTTACCGTGATCTTGATTACATATGTGTTTCTTTTTATTTATGCTAATTAGTTTACCTCAACTATGTGATGATTTTCTTGGTAGATGAATTATTTTCCTTTCCATGATCTTGATTACATATATGTTTTCTTTCTGTTAGATAGTTTTCTTAGACAGTTTTCGGAAGCTTGTTCGGTTAGAGTACTAGTACTAGGCCCTCTGGCATAAGATCATTGTCTACATGCTCGAGCAGTGGATTATCCCAAGCTTGACCCCTTCCCAATAGTTAAAAATTGTATCATGTATTTGTCAAGTTGGTTTATACTAGCTCTCATATCTCGTACCAGCCCCCATCTAAGAGAGAATACAGAGAATAACTATCCCAAGTGAAGGAAGAGCCTTCACCCGAAAACACAAAAGCTCATCAATAATTTGGCCAGATCATAAGATCTAGAGAACCATCCGACTCCAAACACTCGAGAGTCTAATTGGGCCTCAGTGGCAGGTTTGGTTCCTGTTGTTGAGTCAGGGGATTTAGGCCCCATCAATAGAAATCTAAGCTAGAAAAACTACAGGAAGATACAGAGGACAGAAGGAATACTTCGCAAGAGGCAGATCTACAGAACTTGAACCTCGTTGAAATAGCAGAACCACCTAGAATGTGACTTCACCACGGTGAAGCTATATGACAGTTGGAGGCATCCTGACTGTTAGAATGATGCCATGGAACGACTTGAAAAAGTTATTATAAGATAATGGACCATTAATACCACGCCATAACGGACTGATTCATATTGATTGAGGCATTCCCACACATGACCCCAAACACATTTTACCAGTACATACCACTAGCAAAGTTCCACACATATCGGCACTTTATCTATATCACTACGCACAGGGATGAGAGCAAGGAGGAGTTATAGTCCTATTACAAGTTGACCAATGAATACATGGAGGAGATAACCAAATAATGGTAGGTGGAGTTCCTTTTACTGGTTGTAGATATAGAGCTCTCTGGCTTAGACATCATAGGAATCCCCTTGGTCACCCAGGTCGAGCATGTCGGGCAGAGCAGCGTGAAGAAAAAGAAGAAAAAGGTAGAAGTCCAGCATATATAAGTTGATGAAGAGGATAGCGCCTCTATAGAAGATGGATCTAGCTTGCCAAAAGGAGGAGGAGAATACCAAGGCAATGGACAAGGAGGAGGTGATGATGGATAAATGAAAGAATAAGGCAAAGTTACATCGCCAAAGGACCCCCCTACCAAGGTAGAAACATCAAAGAAAAGGAAGGTTTCCCCATAGAAACCTTTGGAAATAAAGAATATGTGTGCCAGTAAGCCCAATATGAAGGCCACACTAACATAGGACAATGTTGATCTAATCATCACAACTGTCGAGGATGCTTCAGAGGATATCTTGCATCGATATGGAGAAAAGCAGGAGATGATGTATGAAATAATCATGAAGGAGATGAAGGAGATACAGTAAGCCATTCATTCGAGATACGCAATATCTACTGTGCCTTCTTCATCAAAGATTGTAGAATTGGGGGATGAGGCCACCCAATTATGAAGACTAGCATATGCAACAGAGGCTCGGCTTCAGTTAGTCCCAGAATAAAAGGAATAGGCTACAGAATTCTTGAAGTAAGAAAAGGAGGAGGTATTAGAGCAACTACAAGTTGTGCAATCTTACGTAACCACCTACGAGAATAAGAAAGATGAAATTTGGGCAATGTTCAAAGAAGACAATGCAAAGATACAGAAATAAAAAGACCAGTTGCTCGCAGAGAAGACTGTGTTCAAAGAAGCGATGACTAAAGCACTTTGCTCTATGTCGGGCTTGGCATAGGAAGAAAAAGAGTCAGCCAAGATTCAAGTGGGGAAGCTCGTTGAGGCCATTCAGCAACTTCAAACATGGGTAACAAAGTTGGAGCTTCAAGCAGTACCTAGCACTCCACAAGAAGTGCACGACCAAAGGGAGGAAGCAGCTAAAAGAGCAGTTGGAATGATCAAGGTCCTCACCTTAGAATGTAAGAAGTTAAGTGATCGAAGTGCGCAAACCTATGAATGCCTCGCAGAATATTTAGAGCTGAGGAAACTGGAAGCACAGCTCCAAGAGGCACAGCAACAGGCATCCATTGTGTAGACATAGATGAAGAGATCATAGAAGCAGCATGTAGTCTAGTAGCATATTACTACCATTCATATTAGAGTCATGGAAGTTACATAGAGACTACAGCCAGTTCAGGATGAAGCCTACACGCTTTTTGAAGAGATTGAAGGAAAATTCTCGCAGTTATACCAAGTGGTTACGACAGTGGAACAACGCCTGGAAGGGCATGTTACAGAGTAACTGATTCAGAAGTTCATCGAGTAGGAGGCTCTGGTGAAGTAGTAAGTCAAGGCAACTCGAGCTAAGGTCGAGGCCTTTGAAGGAGTGTTGCCCAGATCTAAGTGACTTGAGATGAGTCCCAGGTGAGTGTTGGGGGCATGTTGGCCCTTGACCAAGTTTTGAGGAAATATTGGTCGTGTTTGACCACTTTTGGGACTTCGACAAGCTGGTCGAAGATGGAGCGCCCAAGTGGAGTTGAGATCGTGGGATCTCACTTGTTTTGTGGGATTGCAGACCCAGCGAAGGTTTTACTATGGTCTATGTAATGGGTTAAGGGATATCGTCCCATGGTTTTACCCATGATTAGACCTTTTTGTAAATGTATAAATAAGTAGCTAAGCGATATAAGAGGCATGACTAGTTGGATTTGTGCAAGAATATGTTAAGATTTGCGGAGCTAAGTGCAAGTTCTTTGTGAATTTATTTGTGAAAATAGATTGTGTAGAGTGAGGCTCTGTTCCTTGACCTAATTTTAGGAAGGAGGATCTGGCAGGAAGCGCGCATATCTCTTGTCTTTTGTGGAGTTTTCTATGTGGATTTGTGCATGGGAGCGACTAAATGTAAGAATATTGAAGACTAATCAAGAAGAAGAAGAGGTTGGTGGGCGTAGCCCCACACTTGGGTGAACCACGTATATCATGTGTATTGATGAGCTTTGCGTGATGTGAATTGTGATGTTTATCTGCTTAGTATTGTTATTATAATGTATGATGAATGCATATGATGTTGTTTCTTAGTGCTTGATGGTATTAAATAGAAATGAATGTTAGATATGTGCTAAGTGATTGAAAGTGATTGATCTTTCTTGTTACTGCATCAATCTGTAATAAGGGTTTAATATGCGATGTGAATGAGACTCATGAAATAATGCATATTTTTGTCTAAGCACTCTGCTAAGTGTTGTAATCACATATCTATGTCCCAGCTTGGTTGTACACACCTGAGTCCTACAAACCCCCCTACCTCTACCTCGGGTGAGACTTCATCTGCTTCGTAGGTGTTGTCGAAGGGGTTGGTAGTTAGTGTTTTTTTGGTGCATTTTTTAAGCATTGAACCCTAGGTCTGCCACTGTGCCAACAGTGTGCGAAGGCTGAGTCGATTCTAACTCGGAAGCTCAGAAGAGGTAGCATGAAACTTTGCAAAGGAAATGAAAGGAGTGCACAATCGCTCAGTGTAGAGAAACGTTGAGAACAAACTCGTGCAAGGTGTGCATTGAGATTGCACTAAGTTGGAGTGTTGAAGATTCTAAGTATAGAGAGTGCAAGGAGTGCACAAAAATATCTGAAGAAACTCCAAAGTTTCAAGGTGAAAAGGCACCATAGGTGCGCAGGACTGACTTAGAAAACTTTCTAAGCCTAANCGATCCCGACCAACTCCGAACAGTTGGTAAGTATCACAGAATCCTTAAGGGTTGGATGTGCACTCAGTTTGACCTTGGGGCAGTCCTCCTCTCCTTCCCGAGCTTTCTTCCTAGGCCTTCCTCTTCTCCACAATTTCGGGCCCGAAGAAGGCACAGTCTCCAACATGGCTCTTTCAGATGTATCTACGACCATCCCTAGCTCCTCCATGGACGCTAACACTACCTCATGGTAGATACATGTACCTCTTGTTGGAGTCTTAAGTACACAAGAATCCAACAAGAAAGAGTCCCAGGCAAGATGGGGTTGAGACCTGGCACTCTAGCTGCCTCGCAGACCTCATCCCATGTTTGAAGGAGATCCCATAATTGAAAAAAGAGTAAGGAACTCAAGGCATCCGTGGATGATAAATAATTTATGAACAGGACGTCCCCAAGACGAACTTACCAAACCAAAATTCCAGGGAATATGAGCTCGACATATACGTAGAATTTCTCACAAAGCTCCTGGAATTTATAGAGAAATCAAGGAGTGACACTAGGCATGCCAACATAATATCCCACCTCACGACATGATGTTTATAAAAATAGGCATGCCACAGCTGATCGACGGATGTGATCCAGAACATGAAAGCATCGTCGATTTGGGTTGCAGGAAAACGAGTGGTACGATCCTTTCGATCCTTTTGAATTTTTGAACCTCTGTTATTGATGAATGATGCTTGGCACACTTGGTGGTACGGTTTCTGGAGTCATTTAACGACTTTCTTTGTACAATATATGACCTCTTGGAAGCACACACATGCTTAACTTGTCCTCGACACCCTTTTTTTGACCCCAAAGCTCAAGTAACTACTATGATAATTTATGCATTCGTGACTATCGTATTTGATTATCCACACTATGACATGTTGATGTATTCATTTAAACCAAAGAGGAGTGGTGACTTCACAGGTCATTCAAAGGAAGCGTTTGGGATCGTTTAAGTATTAAAAATGCCTGAGACTAGCAAGCTATGCAGGTACGTGTTCATATTTTTGTTTTTTTATGTCTTATCATAGGTTGATTAATTTCTAAACTACTTATGTTTTAACTGCAGGAAGAACCTTCTCGATTACTAACTAGAGTCTGTCCTATGACCCCGCCAAAGAATCGAAAGAAACACTGAAACTGAATCCCCGAAGCGATGAAGTATGTTGGGCTCCCCGATATCGGCATCCATGATATGTTGATCAACCTAAACTAAGTAATAAATCTATGCATCAAACAAGATGCATTATGGGCTGAAGAATGTGCAAGGGTCATTGATGCAAATCGAGGGAAAGTATAGCAGTTCACAGGACATCCAATCAAATCCAAAACCATGCTTCAAAAATTGAACTTCAGACTCGCAAAGTATCGGGCACACGCAGCAAACATCAGGGAAATATATGCGACTCCAATGGAACATCATATATTTCCATGGGCCAACACTTTTGAAAAAACTCTTTATTAGATAGTTTGATTATGAAAGAGCCCACCCTTTTCAAGAAACAACTCGAGTGGATTGTTGAAAGACTGTTAGATGATAATGCTACGTGGCGATTTTTTATTAGATCAAATTGTATTTTACCATTAATTACTGTCAATACTTTCTATTATAAATAGGGACATCGACTAATGGTCGAGTGGTTGATGGTTGTTGTAAGAACATTTTTTTCTTTTGGCTGTTGATAATTATTTTGAGACTGTTATGAATTAAGAATCCCTTTTGGACCAAAGACGAGCTATTTTTCATCAGATGTATGTGGTTGGAGTTGGAGAAGAATTACTTCCTTTCCTATTCCATGAATGTTGCAGTGAATGAGTAAGAGAAATTAATTCTATTGTCAAGTTATCCGTTGCAATGTTTTGATGTTATTTGCTTTAAATGATGAAAGTAAGTTGTTGTGCTTCTATGTGATGAATGTCCTAGTAGATGAATTATTTTTCTTACCGTGATCTTGATTACATATGTGTTTCTTTTTCTTTATGCTAATTAGTTTACCTCAACTATGTGATGATTTTCTTGGTAGATGAATTATTTTCCTTGCCATGATCTTGATTACATATATGTTTTCTTTCTGTTAGGTAGTTTTCTTAGACAGTTTTCGGAAGCTTGTTCGGTTAGAGTACTAGTACTAGGCCCTCTGGCATAAGATCATTGTCTACATGCTCGAGCAGTGGATTATCCCAAGCTCGACCCCTTCCCAATAGTTAAAAATTTTATCATGTATTTGTCAAGTTGGTTTATACTAGCTCGCATATCTCGTACCAGCCCCCATCTAAGAGAGAATACAGAGAAGAACTATCCCAAGTGAAGGAAGAGCCTTCACCCGAAAACACAAAAGCTCATCAATAATTTGGCCAGATCATAAGATCTAGAGAACCATCCGACTCCAAACACTGGAGAGTCTAATTGGGCCTCAGTGGCAGGTTTGGTTCCTGTTGTTGAGTCAGGGGATTTAGGCCCCATCAATAGAAAGCTAAGCTAGAAAAACTACAGGAAGATACAGAGGACAGAAGGAATACTTCGCAGGAGGCAGATCTACAGAACTTGAACCTCGTTGAAATAGCAGAACCACCTAGAATGTGACTTCACCACGGTGAAGCTATATGACAGTTGGAGGCATCCTGACCGTTAGAATGATGCCATGGAACGAATTGAAAAAGTTATTATAAGATAATGGACCATTAAGACCACGCCATAACGGACTGATTCATATTGATTGAGGCATTCCCACACATGACCCCGAACACATTTTACCATTACATACCACTAGCAAAGTTCCACACATATCGGCACTTTATCTATATCACTACGCACAGGGATGAGAGAAAGGAGGAGTTACAGTCCTATTACAAGTTGACCAATGAATACATGGAGGAGATAACCAAAGAATGGTAGGTGGAGTTCCTTTTACTGGTTGTAGATATAGATCTCTCTGGCTTAGACATCATAGGAAGCCCCTTGGTCACCCAGGTCGAGCATGTCGAGCAGAGCAGCGCGAAGAAAAAGAAGAAAAAGGTAGAAGTCCAGCATATATAAATTGATGAAGAGGATAGCGCCTCTGCAGAAGATGGATCTAGATTTCCAAAAGGAGGAGGAGAATACCAAGGCAATGGACAAGGAGGAGGTGATGATGGATAAATGAAAGAATAAGGCAAAGTTACATCGCCGAAGGACCCCCCTACCAAGGTAGAAACACCAAAGAAAAGGAAGGTTTCCCCATAGAAACCTTTGGAAAGAAAGAAGATGTGTGCCAGTAAGCCCAATATGAAGGCCACACTAACATAGGACGATGTTGATCTAATCATCACAACTGTCGAGGATGCTTCAGAGGATATCTTGCATCGATATGGAGAAAAGCAAAAGATGATGTATGAAATAATCATGAAGGAGCTAAAGGAGATACAGTAAACCATCCATTCGAGCTACGCAATATCTACTGTGCCTTCTTCATCAAATATTGTAGAATTGGGGGATGAGGCCACCCAATTATGAAGACTAGCAGATGCAACAGAGGCTCAGCTTCAGTTAGTCCAAGAATAAAAGGAATAGGCTACAGAATTCTTGAAGTAAGAAAAGGAGGAGGTATTAGAGCAACTACAAGTTGTGCAATCTTACGTAACCACCTACGAGAAGGAGAAAGATGAAATTTGGGCAATGTTCAAAGAAGACAATGCAAAGATACAGAAATAAAAATACCAGTTGCTCGCAGAGAAGACTGTGTTCAAAGAAGCGATGACTAAAGCACTTTGCTCTATGTCGGGCTTGGCACAGGAAGAAAAAGAGTCAGCCAAGATTCAAGTGGGGAAGCTCGTTGAGGCCATTCAGCAACTTCAAACATGGGTAACAAAGTTGGAGCTTCAAGCAATACCTAGCACTCCACAAGAAGTGCACGGCCAAAGGGAGGAAGCAGCTAAAAGCGTAGTTGGAATGATCAAGGTCATTGCCTTAGAATGTAAGAAGTTAAGTGATCGAAGTGCGCAAACCTATGAATGCCTCGCAAAATATTTAGAGCTAAGGAAACTGGAAGCACAGCTCCAAGAGGCACAGCAACAGGCATCCATTGTGCAGACATAGATGAAGAGATCATAGAAGCAGCATGTAGTCTAGTAGCAGATTACTACCATCCATATTAGAGTCATGGAAGTTACACAGAGACTACAGCCAGTTCAGGATGAAGCCTACACGCTTTTTGAAGAGATTGAAGGAAAATTCTCGCAGCTATACCAAGTGGTTACGACAGTGGAACAACGCCTGAAAGGGCATGTTACAAAGTAACTGATTCAGAAGTTCATCGAGTAGGAGGCTCTGGTGAAGCAGTAAGTCGAGGAAACTTGAGCTAAGGTCGAGGCCTTTGAAGGAGTGTTGCCCAGATCTAAGTGACTTGAGATGAGTCCCAGGTGAGTGTTGGGGACATGTTGGCCCTTGACCAAGTTTTGAGGAAATATTGGTCGTGTTTGACCACTTTTGGGACTTCGACAAGCTGGTCAAAGATGGAGCGCCCAAGTGGAGTTGAGATCGTGGGATCTCACTTGTTTTGTGGGATTGCAGACCCAGCGAAGGGTTTACTATGGTCTATGTAATGGGTTAAGGGATATCGTCCCATGGTTTTACCCATGATTAGACCTTTTTGTAAATGTATAAATAAGTATCTAAGCGATATAAGAGGCATGACTAGTTGGATTTGTGCAAGAATATGTTAAGATTTGTGGAGCTAAGTGCAAGTTCTTTGTGAATTTATTTGTGAAAACAGATTGTGTAGAGTGAGGCTCTGTTCCTTGACCTAATTTTAGGAAGGAGGATCTGGCAGGAAGCGCGCATATCTCTTGTCTTTTGTGGAGTTTTCTATGTGTATTTGTGCATGGGAGCGACTAAATGTAAGAATATTGAAGACTAATAAAGAAGAAGAAGAGGTTGGTGGGCGTAGCCCCACACTTGGGTGAACCATGTATATCATGTGTATTGATGAGCTTTGCGTGATGTGAATTGTGATGTTTATATGCTTAGTATTGTTATTATAATGTATGATGAATGCATATGATGTTGTTGCTTAGTGCTTGATGGTATTAAATAGAAATGAATGTTAGATATGTGCTAAGTGATTGAAAGTGATTGATCTTTCTTGTTACTGCATCAATCTGTAATAAGGGTTTAATATGCGATGTGAATGAGACTCATGAAATAATGCATATTTTTGTCTAAGCACTCTGCTAAGTGTTGTAATCACATATCTATGTCCCAGCTTGGTTGTACACACCTGAGTCCTACAAACCCCCCTACCTCTACCTCGGGTGAGACTTCATCTGCTTCGTAGGTGTTGTCGAAGGGGTTGGTAGTTAGTGTTTTTTTGGTGCATTTTTTAAGCATTGAACCCTAGGTCTGCCACTGTGCCAACAGTGTGCGAAGGCTGAGTCGATTCTAACTCGGAAGCTCAGAAGAGGTAGCATGAAACTTTGCAAAGGAAATGAAAGGAGTGCACAATCGCTCAGTGTAGAGAAACGTTGAGAACAAACTCGTGCAAGGTGTGCATTGAGATTGCACTAAGTTGGAGTGTTGAAGATTCTAAGTATAGAGAGTGCAAGGAGTGCACAAAAATATCTGAAGAAACTCCAAAGTTTCAAGGTGAAAAGGCACCATAGGTGCGCAGGACTGACTTAGAAAACTTTCTAAGCCTAANTCTTTTTCGTAAATTTAGTCCCTCAGGCCCGAAAAAAGAATAAAATTATCCTGAGGATACTCTTCTAAAGAATGGGAATTCCATAGAGTATTCCTTTGTTTGTACAGTTGACCGTATGAACTGAAAAAGGGGTAAACTACCGCTGAACAGACGTGACTTCAAATTTCAGTTTAACGAGCGTGAAAGGTCACAAGATCACTCGGAAATCTTTTCATTTTTAAAGGGTCTGAAAAGAGATTAAAATGAGACCCGTTATGTTTTGGGAGTCTGGAGGGTAAGACAAAGAGTGAAAAATACCCATGTGAATGAGGCTCAAATTCATATTCATGAAAGACTATACGGACTCCCGAGCCTACAGTGTTGTTAGAAACGGCATGGACACCATAATGCAACCAAGACCTACCTAGGGCATCCATGTTTTGATAAGCTCTACCACCAAGTTGCGACACTTCTATAACAGATATGATAGTTCTGTGTCACCACCGGATGGGATCGATCCTATAGCATAAAAAGGGAAACGAGATGCAAAATTTGGGGTAATATCCTAACCTATATGCTCAAGTTGATTTTTGAAAAAAAAAATTATGGACCGTCAATATATGTGGGAAGATGCCAATCTAAAATGTGATTAGCTAGAGTATCTGTTATTTGGTTTAATCTCCTAGGAACATGAAAATATGTAATGTAATCAAAGTTGCATTCTAAGAGACGTACCCTAAGGAATCGTCGATGTAAGGTTGGATCATGAACCTGGTATATTCTATTTAGCTACGACACAACCAGTTGAGTGTCTAGATAGACCCGGAGATGAGAGATACCCAATGATAATGCGTCATGAAGAAACTCAATAACTACACTATACTCGGCAACATTATTTGTGGTGTCACCTAAGAATATACCTCTGGAAGATAACAACTGACCCTGTGGTGTAAAGATTACCCAAGCTGCGGAGGCAAGCCTCCGCATGTGTCGACTAGCACCGTCCGCATACCCAACGAACACCTCGGACTCACTTGACATCTACCATATTGATGAAATATAGCATCAATGACACATCCATAACACTTTTTAAAAGAAATGTAAAAAAGTAATAGTACAAAGACTATACATATGTTACAAAAAGGTACCCACAGTGACCTTTCTATGAGTAATACTTCTTGAGGTAGAGCCCATTTCTAGGCTCCGCCAAAGCATTCCCTTCAAAATAGACCAAATGATAAGCACCCTTTTTTAAAACCTCCTTAATAATGAAGGGTCCGAACCACATGGGTTTAAAATTTCCTGCCCCCAGGGGGTCCTTATCTTGGTCATAGACCAGGACAAGGTCACCCTTAGAAAAAACCTGAGGACGAATGGACCTATCATATTGACACTTGACCTTATGTTTATGAGCCTCGTTGGCCAGGGCTGCATCGTGACATTTTTCATCAAGTTGCTCAAGGTGTACTAACCGTTCTTCAAGTGGAGAAGTGTCTGGCAATAACTGTACTGCCAATTTCAGAGATGGGATTTGACATTCGATGGGAAAGACTGCCTCCAGCCCATAAATGAGTTGGAAAGGT
>JZKD02S2069511.1:13245-27148 GCA_000966675.3 Picea glauca | reverse complement strand
GGACCACTTTGGAGTTCATCCATATTTAATTCTTATTAACCATGACAAAACAATAATGAGTCATATTTACATCAAACAATATTGGGTCCATTACCCAATATTTTGTGCTACGGGGCTTTCTTCAAGGGTTGACATCAATGACAAGCAACCTTAATCAACAGAGGTGATGTGAATGTCCAAATGAAATGGTGCTTGTATGCTCTAGTGAGGAAAGAGGTTCCTCTAAGAGAATATAGGAAACATAACAATACAAATGAATTCCTTGAAAATATAGTTCACCCATGGCCTCTTTTTATAGAAAATATTAGAGGCATTATTCAACCAGTCTTTAGTGTGAACAAGGGGCACTTTAGGGCACCTTTAGGTATTTGACCAGCCCCCCACTCGGATTCAACTCATATTTGGGTGTCAAATCGACTTGGGAGATGAACCAGAAGTGGGTGGAAGGCTGACCAAAATCATAAATGCGTCATTATGAGGTGTGCATGACTTTTTTCATCCATAGCCATGCATCAAGAGCATGTGCGCTTTTACAGAGTTTTTTGACTGTCGCATGTGCGCTCGCTTCCTTTGTATCCTTAGCGCATGCTGATTTTATAATCAGTTGTATAGTTTTGTTCCCTTTGGAAATTCATTTTTTGGGCCATGGATGAACTAATGGGTGTTTGGAGATGCTGGATTCTTCTAACCATTTGATGTAGGAGCATCGTAAGCAGCCAGCCAAGCAAGAAACATAAAAGCGGAAGACAGTTGGAAAAGAACCAACGCACATTTTGAAATGTTTTGAAAAATTAATGAATGGACATTAATGTAATAGTTAAGGGAAGTGTACTTACACTTATGTCTAGATGTTGCAAATAGATCTTGAGCATTGCTCTCATCTGTAGTATGTAAAGGCATTTATGCGTAATGAATGAAAGTAGGTAGATTTAATTTAATAGATTAGACAGTTTAGAAGCGTAGAAGGGAAAACGAATATAGACACTGTTATAACCCTAATTTTCACCATACATGCTTACCTAGCATCAGGCCATCTCAGATCCCTTCTTTGCCAAAGCACTGCTGAACAACTCTTTAAAAAACCTCTTTTATAAGTTCCCATGTGCCCTACTCCATTACTGCATGCGTGTACACGCTAGCTGACCTCAAGCAGCCCGCGTGGACTGACAAAAGAATGAAAAAAAGGAAAGTTTCCGACAGAACACACAACTTTGGGTGAGTTAACTAAAACTCCTAGCCATGCATGGCCAAGGGTTCATCCAAATACCTAGCTTCTTCTAGCCTATAAAAGAAGGGTTAAGGGTCCTATTTGGAAGAGGAGAATAAGAGTAAAGAAACTCTGCCCAATTGCATATTCCCATTGTCCCAACCCTTTAGCCATCCTTGTGAAAAGAGAGATACAAAGAAAAGAAGTTGGAGGACATTTAAAGAGGATCCCAGTATCAGGATTCACGGAGCAGTGGTTGGTCTCGACATTGTAAGTCGATTCATTAAAGTTAATAATAAAGAAATGCTTTTCCCATCCCACTATATGAGGTCTTCATAGTTCAGTAAATATATGTTTGAATCTCTAACCCATTAGTCTATAGGTAAAATGCATGCGTAGTTTGTTGCTTTGTTTGTATGCAGGTCAGCCTTGGGAGGAGAGCTACTAGCAAGCGGTCAAGCATGAAGAAGGATCGACATCGAACATATGGAACAAGGTATGTTGGTCTAACCATGTATTTGCTGAAACGAAATGGGGATTAGGTCCGGTGACGAAGGTAGAAAGTAGGTTTCTTTTGGTCATATTTGAATGCATAATATAACCCTATTTGCTAGTCTGTAGGGGGATTTCCCACCACAATAGAAGTGGCAACCATACTTGGGAAGTCTCTAGGGTTCCTGGGAATATTTTTGGGTAGTTTTAAAAGACTGGTTTTCTTTCCTATTTTTTGAAGTTTCTGCAAAGTCTGAGCTAGCAGATTGTCTGGTCTTCCATACCATATTTCTCTGTTATTTGCTTGACTGTGTTTTTTCAAGACCCGTAGAGGTACACGCAGACTGCATATGGTTTGCACGTGTGTACGCATGCCCTACTTTCTTGCAGCCCATGTGTAAACGCTAGCTGCAAAAGTAACAATAGCGTGTAGATTCTAGAAAATTTTGGAGGCAGTCATCCTCTTCCCTGTCAGAATCAGTCATTCTCAGGGGTTTTCTAAGACTCTGTCTAGTCTTGGTTGTTTGCAGTCTTATGTCATATTGGTTTATTTTACGAATTTTTTCCTTACATTGTTTCCCTTTTGTCTGTTAAAGAGAGTGCCTAAGACTTCAAGAGATCCTATTTCTCAATATCAGTGGACTCTTCCTAGTTTGGATTGTCTGTTTTTATTTTGTGTCAGAGTTTGGAGATACACGCAGCCTGTATAAGGCTAGCACGCGTGTACACACCCTCTGGCTCTACATAGCTCACATACAGACGCTTACTATTGGATTGTTAATAGTGTGCTTGTGCAGGATAGTTTTTGTTGAGGGTAAGGCAGTCATCCTTTCCCTTGACGAGAGTTATACCTCTCAAGTTTTTGAATCTCTGTCCTAATAGTTAGTATCTTAGGGTTGATCTTAGCCTTAGCTTTCTTTTTTCATTTAAAAGTTGTCATTAAAAATTGTCTTTGGGGTTTTTAGACAAGTGTGAGAGTCATTTTTTAAGTTGCTAGTGTGTGATTTCTTGAAGTGATTCTTTGCGATCTGTGATTAGACCAGAATTGCTTTTCTTGGTTTTTTACTTGTTGGTATTTTTCCTTTTTGCTTTATCAACATTTAAATAAATAAAAAAAAATCTCTTTCATTTTCTTGTTTGGTTGAAAAGTGTTATTTTCCATTAGTAGCTAGGGAAAAATCTTTGTTTTCTTAAGTTATTGATAGTTTACTTAGATCGTAAGTAGCTCGTAGTCGAGTGAAATCCTTTTTTAAGTTTGCAAATTCAAAAGATCTTATAAAAGTAAAAAAAAATATTTGAAAAGTTGTTGAAAATTTGCGTTAAGTGAAAATTTTTGTTTCTAGCTTTCTGTTCATTTTTATTTTTTTACTTTCGTCTTTCAAAAATCATTAGTTTCACTTCCATACCCCTTGACATAAGACAAGCCATAAAATTAATGCTAAAATCTAAAATTTATTAGACTTTTATGTTTGTAGGGTTAACCAACTAGTTCAGGATTAGGGCCTTGGATTAGGTTGGAGAGGAAACTCTTTAAGGCCATTAAAATCAAACATTGGAGTCTGAGTTAGGGAGTGTCCAAGTCCAGTATCATGAAATTTATCCGGGGCACCCCTCTAACATAGGGGATAAACATGAGGTCAAGTGCAGAAAGGTAGCGAAGATAACCCCTCCAAAGATGGACCAATCGTAGTGGAGAACACATATAGAGGGCTTGTTTTGGGATTCCATCGATTTCATTTGCCACGAGGCTTCGTGGGTCTCAAATCCATTCAAGGTCATCATTGTTTTTCCAAACCACTTTATTTTGATACACTTGACAACTTTCGGGCTCGATACCCTACTCATTGTGGTCTACCCGGCTTTCAACTGTACGCACCTGGTGAATGTTCATGCACTGGCAACCTAGTTGCCTATATTTTTTAGGGACATACACAGGTGACTATGAGGGGATACTGCGGTACCTAGGATAGAAATTGGTCCACGCTTTGAAGAGTATACCTATAGGGTGCTTCCATTTTGGAGTTTCACTTGCACCGGTAAGTTGCTCTAGTATTGGTTGTTGTAACTGTTCTTCTAATTAATTTAGTGTTTTCCTGTCGTATCTTATAGGGACTTTTTTAGTGTGTATTACTTTTGAACAGTTAGACTACCCTAGTGTGTCTTTGATATTCTCACACAGTGGAGGATCACGAGCTCCACCGGTCATGAAGGATTCTTGGCTTTCCGTCGGTTACACTGGAGCCACCCCCGCCACCACTAAGGTGAAAGCTAGACCAATAAGGGTCTTTTTAAGTGACCAGGTCACAAGAAATTATGCCCGACCAACATCCAAAGGAATCAACCATTTTAGACCTTGGAACGCAAGATTTTGGTTTGGTTGAAACCTCCATCACTGATCTTTCAACACCCACCATCGTACCGATTCATCCTTACGAGTGCCAGACAGTGTCGCACGTAGCAATGGAAACAAATGTTGTTACTCCTTCTGGGAATTCTCCAATTCCCACTACGTTTGTCACCACAGGAGAGTTTCCACCTCCTAACCCACTGTCATCGGTCTGAGCCACCATGGTCTTGACCGCCTCTACATCGTACAGTGGTACAATCCTGTCTTTGGCAGTGGCCACAACCCCTTTCACACCAAGTTTGACAGGCCCTCCGTTCTCATCCAGGATGCCTAGTTCAGGTACAATTCCTGTACTTTCATACTCCACTTCACAGAATTCAAGTCTGGGGGAAGATATTTCTAATGCTCCTCTGCAAGGACATATGGGGGACACTCCTGCTCCTTTTAATGCTTTCCCTTATGAGGGAGGTCATATACCTCTTTTGTCCCCTTCATTCGGTGGCTTGAATCAGCAAACCGCCAGGCAACCTGCACACCATAGTTTATTTGGAGCGAGGAGTCAAGGACCACCTTCGCATAATATGTCAATAGATTCGACACCATTTTCTTTGTTCGGTGCATTTGGTAACAACGCCTTCTCATCAGCTACTTTCCCAATTGGGGGAAACCTCGGTTTCAGACAACCTATTCCTATGCAGGATACTATACCTACACAAGGGGCACACCCAAGAACTTCTTCCATAGAAATACCTTGGAATTCTTGCCAGGGATCAGTTCCCTCATCAGGAATGCCAATCTGGGGTAATTGTTTTCATAATCAATTCAACCCCAAACAAAGCACTATGCCTATCCCCATGGGACCAACATGGAGCAATCCTTCCCAAAGTCCTTTGAATGTAATGCATGCCCAACCATCTATGTAGTATTTCGGAAATCTTCCGATGATGTCTCCTCACATGCAAAATCCATATGTTGGCCATGGCCATGGTTTCTACCAGAATCCAGGCCAAGAATCGAACTTTTCCTGGCAACCTGGTGCCAGTCAAACTCCAGGCCCCTTTTTCCCAGGTTATCACCAACAACCCAAACTACCCTTCCTTGCAACCTTGCATTTGCTAGACTTGAAAAGGTTGTTGAATGACCTTATCTGTCACGATTCGCATTGGCCTCCTATGCCGATGAATTTTCCTTTAGACATCCCAAACTTTGAAGCCAAGCCTAACGAAGATCCAGGAGATCATGTGACTACCTTCCATCTTTGGTGCTCATCTAACTCGTTGAAATATGACTCCATACAGTTACGATTGTTTCAACGTACTCTCATTGGGAGTGTCGCGAAATGGTACATTGAGCCCGACTGCTCAAGATACTCTTCCTTCGGTGAACTAGCAATGGCTTTCCTAAACCATTTTCAGTTTCTTGTGAGAGACGACGCTGGCACCGAATTGCTGGCCAATTTCTCACAAACTAAAGCAGACCATATCTCTGATCACATTCGAGAATGGAGACGCAAAAAGAGTTTAATTAAGGTACCAGCCCCACCAACATTCTTGCTCTAGTGGTTTCTTAAGTCTTTGGTCCCATAGTTGTCCAAAGACGTCGTGACGTCGGGAGTATTTGCCGAAGAAGACACCATCATGAGAGCTCAACAACTTGAGCTAATCTATTCTCAGTTTGGTTTATTATACGAGATCTTTCCAGATGCAACATGCTCAATACTTGATAAAACCAGACAGAGAGTTGGACCACATGCCGATGGTATTGTCGGTTCAACACAAACAAAACCTGCTGAGCAACTAACGAATTAGTTGCAACAATTGTCTATACAACAAACAACGGCTATCCAAACTACTTTTTTGGCTACTCCCTCTACCAAAATGTCGGATGTACACACAGTGCAATCGACTAATCCAAAGGCCACCCAACAGCCTAAAGGAAATAAAAAACAATGAAAGAAGGGTAAGGGGGATAAGAAACCCACCGATAATGCTCATGGGGGAAATACCTGAGAAACAAAAGGTGAGGTATTCATGCAAATTGTGYGCGGAGGACYAGCCGACCCACCTTTGTCCCTGGTTTGCAAAGGCCCAAAAGTTTGTGACACAGGAACAACCTRTTGTGTTAACCAATCCATTCCAACATGGGMAAAATCTAACACAGGCCTCTGCAAGAACAGAAGGKGGCAGCCAAGGGCCCTCTCTGTCGTCGACCAACCCTRCATCCGCRAATGTATAGATGGTGAAGAGTGATGCTTTTATATYGACTAGAGCAYATGACTATAGTAAACYAGRCACTTCTGRGAAGGGTAAAGAAGATGAACTCCCATCTCTTCCTCTACAGATTGAGAAGACATTGGGTGAAACAATGACACACATTCCCAAAGGCGCTTTCAAAAAAGMTTCTCATAACCTAAATGMAAGGGCCGCCYAGAACTACTYTGTGGTGGAAGATTTATTACAAACCCCTCGTGCAATGTCCRCTTTGGAGGTCCTCCAAAGCTGCCCTTTCGAGAGGAAGGCCTTGTTAACCAGTTTAGGATCTACCGAGACTTGTAATCCAGGTACAATCATGATAGATACAACCAACCTAAAACCTTGTCTGGCTTACCACGTAGCTTTTTAGATAGTAGTGGCTTATCCCATGAAATTTTTTTCTTGGAATATTTTCTACACGGTGGTCGATGAGGGAGCCTCAACATGCATTATGTCGTTGGCATGTTGGAAGGTCGTTGGCTAGCCCATTTTGTCTCCGTCACCTACTCTCCTCACCACTTTCAACAATCGTTCGTTCTGACTACATGGTATCATTCCTTCTTTCCCCGTGCAGTTAGGAGGGAAGACCGTGTGTGTCGAGGTAGAAGTAGTTGATGCTCCCCTCGACTATAACCTCTTGTTAGGAAGGAGTTGAACTTCTTCCATGCAAGTTGTGGTTGCTACAGTTTTCCGGGTGTTGTTGTTTCCACATGAGGGCCGGATAGTGACCATCGATCAATTGTCTTTCTCCAGACCTGACCCATCATTGGGGGTATTCGCGGTCCAGATGATCGATAATCCTCAACCAGGTGTAGTCAACGTAGGGGTTGGTTTGTGCCCATCTTTGATGGGTACCTTCGATTACCCACCCCCTCAAGGAGATATCAAGTTTATATCCAATCAGCATAAAGTTGAGATTTTTTAAGTTTTATCATTCTGCACGACTTAATTCTACGATCCATGGATACTTCCTTCCCCATCGACCACGATGGATGGGACAGGGCACCCGGGCATGTCCATGCCCTTGTCTGTAGCTGAAGTAGCATACTCTTCAGTACAACAAGCTTCATCCAACACTGATCCAACTCCTGCACAAGAGTTCGATCCACTTCTAGAGCCTATTTGGGCTCAGGGTTCTCTTTCTCACACCGATTCATTAGACTTAGTCTTTCCCACTGATGAAGCTATAATTGAGGCAATCACTAGTCTGGACAAACCCTGGTAAGATCTTCATCACAGATCACACTTCCTCCCAACATTAAGCAGAATCGAAGCTGGAGAATTCACCTTGGGTATGATGGGAGATAGATCTTGTTCCATTAATCCCTTAGCTACACATGAGGTTTATTCTAAGGGTAATATGAAGACTATCACTGAAACCTTACTGATCAATATCTCCCGAAACCCTGGCACTATGGAGAATGTTTTCATCGGAGCTGACTTCTCCCCCGGAGAGATTCAAATCTACACAGATATTTTTAAAGAATTCCGTGACATTTTTTCCTGGTCTTACAAGGAAATGCCAGGCATTGATCCAAAAATAGTTGAACATGAAATCACAACTTATCCAGATGCCAAGCCTATCCAGTAGAAGCTTCATCCAGTTAACCCCAAGAAAGAAGCAACCATTAAGGTTGAGGTTCAGAAACTGCTCAAAGCCAGTTTTATCTACCCTATCTATTTGACCCAATGGGTGTCAAACCCCGTGTCGGTCAATAAAAAACAAGTCACAATTCGTGTATGTACAAACTTCCATGATTTGAACAAGGCCTATCCCAAAGATAATTTTCCCACACCATTGATCGACCAGATAATTGATGAATGTGTGGGTTGTAAGGCCTTCTCTTTCATGGACGGTTTTTCAGGATATAACCAAATACAAATCAAACCCGAAGACCAACACAAAATGAAATTCATCTTTCCATGGGATACATTCGCGTATCGTAAGATTCCTTTTGGTCTCAAAAATGTTGGAGCCACCTTTCAGCGGGCCATGTCTTTTGATTTCCATGATCTCAAGCATATAGTCAAGGCCTATTTAGATGATTTAGCATCTCGAACTCGCAAGAGAATGGCTCATCCCACACACCTCTGACTTATCTTCGAGCATTGTCGCTACTTCCAGATTCGCTTGAACCCAAACAAGTGCAGCTTTTGCGTAACATCAGGACAATTGTTAGGTTTCATAGTGTCAACAACAGGGATCATGGTCGATCCTATCAAGGTTGAGGCAATAATTCAGTTGCCGCCCCCATGCACAATCCTTCAACTTCAAAGTCTCCAAGGCAAGGAAAATTTTCTAAGACGCTTTATCACTAACTACGCCGAGATCACCAAAGGCTTTATGCGCTTACTTAAAAAAGACGTTCCCTTTTATTGGGGTGATGCCACTCAAGGCTCTTTTGCCACATTGAAACATGCACTCAAAACTACTCCTCTGCTTCGGCCACCAAACTATAACAAGGACTTCTTATTATATCTAGCTGCAGCAGAGTCAACCATTGGCATGGCCTTAGTTCAGGAAGATGACTTGTTCTCAGAATATTTTATCTATTCCCTGAGCCGAGGCCTCGTAGGACCAAAACTCAATTATTCTCATATCGAAAAACTTGCATTGGCAGCGGTCCATGCTATTCAACGGTTCTGTCATTATGTTTTGTTTCGCAGGACCACCATCATTTCTGTTGTAAAAACATTTTAGTACATGTTGACGCAACGAGTAATAGCTGGAAAAAACAGTAGATGGATAGTCATCCTCTAGGATTTTGACTTAGATTTCATTTCAGCGAAGTCCAAAAAGTCACTGGTCTTTGCAGAACTTATTTTGGAACTTCTGGTTGAGTTCGGTGATCTTGTGCCTGAAGAGTCACCTATCAGAGGAAATATGTTTTTGATCACCTCTTCGAATCCCTAGTACGGAGATATAGTTATCTATCTCCAGACTTTGAAGTGCCCCACCACTACTTCATGTGATGAGCGTCGACGCATACGCCATCAAGCTAATAATTATCTCATACTCTATGATACATTGTATTGGAGAGGTCTAGACTGCATCCTACGCCAATGTCTCACTCACGAAGAAGAAATTATCTTGCTTAACGATTTCCATACTAGAGCTTGTGGCGGTCATTTGTCTGGGTTGGTGACAACCCAAAATATTCTACAAGCAGGTTGCTTTTGACCGACACTTATCAAAGATTGTATAGAATCAGTCAAGAAGTGCCACCCGTGCCAAATCTTCTCTCGGAAGATGAGGGCACATCCTCCTCCCATGTTTCCTGTCATCACATTTGGTCCCTTCACCAAGTGGGGGATTGATTACTCTACATGCAACCCTCCTTCAGCAAGGGGGCACCGCTATATCATCATAGCTGTAGACTACTTCACAAAGTCGGTTGAAGCTATGCCAACATTTAAAGATGATGGAGAGACTACAACTCTTTTTTTATTCAACCAGATAATATCAAGGTTCGACGTCCCAAGGGAGATTGTCATTGACCATGGAAGTCACTTTCAAAACCATATGATGACCAAGTTAACGTCAAATCTTGGGTTACGGCACGAACATTAGTCACCCTACTACCCCCAAGCAAATGGTCAGGTGGAAGCTGTGAACAAAACTCTTAAGACCATTCTACAATGAACGATCAACTCAGCCAAGTCAAATTGGCATTTGATGTTATACTCGGCATTATGGGATTACCAAACATCTATTAAGACTGCAACCGATTTCTCACCTTTCCAACTCGTTTACGGCTGGAGGCAGTCTTTCCTATCAAATGTCAAATCTCGTCTCTAAAGTTGGCAGTACAGTTATTACCAGACACTTCTGCACTTGAAGAATGGTTAGTATACTTTGAGCAGTGTCGTGATGCGGCCCTGGCCAATGAGGCTCACAAACATAAGGTCAATTTTCAGTATGATAGGTCCGTTTGTCCTCGGATTTTCTCTGAAGGTGACCTTGTCTTGGTCTATGACCAAGATAAGGACCCCCTGGGGGCAGGAAAATTCAAAACCATGTGGTTCAAACCTTTCATCATAAAAGAGGTTTTAAAAAATGGCGCTTATCGTCTGGTTGACTCTGAAGGGAATGCGTTGGTGGAGCCTAGAAATGGTCTCTACCTCAAGAAGTATTACTCATAGGGAGGTCACTGTGGGTAACTTTTTGTAACGTATGTATAGTCTTTGTACTATTACTTTTTAGTTTCTTTTAGTGTTATAGACGTGTCGTTGATGTTATCTTTCGTCACTGTGGCAGATGTCTAGTGATTCTGAGGTGTTCATTGGGTATGCAGACGCTGCTAGTTGGCACACTTGGAGGCTTGCCTCCACAGCGTGGGTAGTCTTTACACCTCAAGGCCAATTATTGTCTTCCAGAGGTATATGCTTAGGTGATACCACATATAATGTCACCGAGTATAGTTTAGTTATTGAGTTGCTTCATGACGCTTTGTCATTGGGTATCTCTCATCTCCGGGTCTATCTCAACACTCAACTGGTTGTGTCTCAGTTAAAAAAATTATACCAGGTTCATGATCCAACTTTACACCGACGATTCCTTAGGGTACGTCTCTTAGAACGAAACTTTGATTATATTACATATTTTCATGTTTCTAGGAGATTAAACCAAGTTACAAATACTCTATCTAATCAAATTTTAGATTCTCATCTTGCACACGTATGAAGGAACATTCACATAAACATGTAAATACATTTTTTGCACACATGATCCATAAGACACAAAAGACAAAAAAAAAAAAAAACCCATATATAATATCATAACGTAACCAGAGTACATAGATGGATGCAAGCACCTAAAAAATATGACCAATAACGAGTCACGGGGATTATGCCCTCAAAAAATATATACAAGTAGTGCTTGTGGCATGTAAATATGTGTAGCTAAGGTCAGGGCCTGTGGGCCCTATTATACTGGTCCACAGTGTTGGATAAACGCCGAAACAATTGGACCTAGGTACATGGTGCCCCCACTACGTGAGGCTGCATAGATGGTGCAGGTCCTCAATCTCTACCATCAGGACCATGCAAGTGAGTGTAGTAAATTTCTACTTGACTCATCTCAATACCCTCTCAGCCTCCCCGACTGGAAGATCTCCTACTACTGCTGGTCCCCCTATGGCGGCAGGTGCGGCCCCTGGCCGAGGACGACGTTTATTCCTCGCATAGTCAGCCAGTCACACTGGTCCCACATCTGCACACAATGAACACATATCCATCAAATACTCTTGTATAACAAAAAAAAATGATATATATAACGAAAAAAACATAAAAATTACATATGTTTAAAAAAAAAAAACTACAAAGGTGGAGACTTACCCATCTCCCCTCGCTCCTCACCAGGAGGTACTGGTATCTCAGGGTCTCTCGAGAAATCCATCCCAGCATAGGGATAATCCTCTATAACCAGAATCTGTCATGACAACCACACGAAGAATTCATCATCGAATGACTCATTGGTCCTTCTGCCACCCTGTCACAACAGTAATACTGCCCATCTACACATAGCAGGAAGAGAGGCCTGATGTCCTTGTACCACTACTTGAGGACTAAAACTCGAAAATCTCTCAAAAACAAACAAACACATAATGGTCTCGAACTCGAAGTTCCTATGTGTCCGCAAATGACAATCCATCAACTTCCTTTTCATACACTCAAGCAATGTGGTACTCCAATAAAAAATTTGTGCATTTACACACTGGACTGCATAGTTCATCTGTGCACAGGATGCCTGATGTAGAGCCGCAGAACCAGTGATTCGCCCAATAAGAAATACTATCATCTATAGCGATAAGTCAGTGATATTTATTATGGGCACCTGCATGCTCGAGCGGTCTGTATCATCGTCACAGTATATGCCTATCAATTGCGCTATGTTATGCGGCCCTGAAGGAAAAGGCCGGAAGTTGACTGGTTCCCCGCTCCTGGAGAGGCCAGTCAAAAAGTAAACTTCCTCGATCATGGGCACCAATGACTGTCCCTCTAACATGAATGCCTCTGCATCTGGATGGCAGTAGTCAACCAAGGCATTCAGTAGCCTAGGTTGTGCCCGCATAAAAGGACATAGGAAAAACTTGAGTAACCCACATTGCATCAAAGTAGCCATAGCATTGGGGTCTTCCCCGACCAACTCACTAACCTCTTCATGCTCTCTTTCTCTCCAATGAACATACATCCTGTAAAACACCAAGGTTCAAGAGGGTTAACCCTTTCTTTTTAAGCCTTTTTCATTCAATAAGGGGGTCGATGCGTGCTATAATGGTGACCGTCGCGTGTACACGCGTGCAGAGTTTACTTTGCCCAAATGTACACGCGGCCTGTCCTGAGACAGCCTGCGTGGACCTAGGGCTGACCTTTTAAAGGTCGACGCCCCCCTTAAAAATGAAACCCAATGCAAAAATAAAGACTTTAAATGCAAGATAAGAGAGTTTGTACTTACTTGATCTAGACATAAGTTCATTTCGTCCACTGTAGCTCCTGGAATCACTGCTTTGACAAAGGGGGTCTTTTGGCTCCAGAGTCAATTTCCAAATCAACAATGGTGATAATGAGCTGCCAACTTCTATTTATAGACTTTTTGGCCTCTTTTTGTCACTTTTTTGGCCTCCCTTATCATTTTCTTTATACCAAAAACCATTTAGAGTGATTCAAGAGTTGCATAAGAGGGATATGATTAGGTATTGGGACAATTTTTTGGAGTTTTAGTAATTTTCAACGGTCCGTGATTTTTTTTTTCTGAGGATCAACTTGAGCATATAGGTTAGGTTTCTACCCTCACTTTTGTATCTCGTTAGCTTTTTCCTTTTCCATAGGATTGATCCCATCAGGATATAACATGGAACCATCAAAGCTTCTTTAGAAGTGTTACGACTTGGTGATAGAGCTTACCGAAACATGGATGCCCTAGGTAGATCCTGGTTGCATTATGGTATCTATGCTGTCTTTAATCACTGTAGGCTTGGGAGTCCTTGTAGTTTTTCCTGATTATGAGTTCGAGCCTCATTTACATGATTCCTTTTCGCTCTTGACCTCACCCTCTGGACTCCCCAAAGATGTAATGGGTCCTCTTTTAAGCCCTTTTCAAACCCTCTAAACATGAAAAGATTTCTGAGCGATCTTGTGGCCTTTCATGCTCGTTAAACTGAAATTTGAAGTCATGTCTGTCTGGCAGTAGTTTACCCCTTTTTCGGTCCAGACGATCAACTGTATGAACAAAGGTATACTCTATGGAACTTCAGTTCTCTTGAAGAGTACTCTTAGGTATAATTTTATCCCTTTTTTGGGCCTGAGGGACTAAACTTATGAAGAAGGAACCCCCACGGAGTCCATATTTAAGCTCTTTTTGTTGGATCATGTTGTCATTGATGCCAATGGTTTGTCATGTATGCCAATGGTTTAATTACTTGGGATATTGTTGGATCATATGTCATTGATGTAAATGGTTTGGTTTGATTGATGTCATTGGTTGATGTCAAGTAATTGTTTGATATGATTCCCTTGATGAGAATGTTATATGTCCAAGTGGAAACCAATCGATGCAAAGGTAAACAAATGGATGAACTCCAAAGTGGTCCCCTTATGGTGAAA
>JZKD02S2069500.1:33984-51580 GCA_000966675.3 Picea glauca | reverse complement strand
CAAGTGGGAGAATTTTGGGTGTGTGTTATATTCTTTGCATGTGTGTGTGTGGGGGTGCATCAGATACGACAACTGCGTCTGACGATCCCTTCACCTAGAGCTCTGCCATGTGCGCTGGGTTCTTTCCTAGGGGGGTCCCAGGGGGGGGCAGGTATGCCCCCCCTGGTTACGCGCAGCGTTCGGGGCAACGCCTCAAAATTATTTTTTTTGGGCGGTTTTTGCTTTTTTTAACTGATTTTGCTATTTTTAGCTGAGTTGTAAATTAATCCGGGATTAAGGGATTAGGGTTTTGGTATCTACGGAATACCTAAAAACATTGTATATATTGTATGGCAAATGGTGAAATTTGATATAATGAAAATAAGAAAGGTTTTCCCGGTTGAGGGTTTCCGGTAAAAATCTATGTGTACTCTGTGTATGAGCCATTGATTAATTTCTGTATTGCTTAAGAATATATATGTATTGCTTTACTTCGCAGGTTTAAAACTTACACAAACATCCCTAAATTTGATGGTAAACCTGGTGAATACCCAAACAACCATGTTATGAAATTTAATCTATGGTCTTCATCAAAATCATTGATGTATGATTCTATACGTTTGCATCTTTTCCAGTGCACTCTCATAGGCTCTGTAGCCAAATGGTACATTGAACTTCAACGTGGTACCTTTCGAGATTTCAACTCCCTAGCTATGGATTTTCTCACGCATTTTCAATTACCCATCTGTTACAAGAATGGTACATAACTCTTAACCTCACTTCGTGAAACGAACTCCGTACATATCTATGATCACATTCATGAGTGTAGATGACGACGAAGGTTGATTAAAGCAACCATTCTGACCAGTTATTGGCAGAATGGTTTACTAAATCTATTTTACCCCCAATTGCTCGTGATGTTTCCATGGGTTGTTTTGTCACTGAGGAACAAGCCATTTCTCATGCTCAGTAATTAGATTTGGTTTATTCCCAATCTGGTATGTTTTATGAGTTGATACCAAATCCTACCCGTACATCTACTGATTTATCCAAACCATCTTCCATGGATCGCGCCAATGGAGTCATCGGTGCCATCAAAACCCAATCATCATCACATTTGGTCAGCTCGGCTAATCACTCTTTTTCTGCACCTGTCATTGGTTCGACTTCACTCTCCTCTTCCTCCCCCCCACTCACATCTCTGAGGTGAATGCAATCCAATATGCCTCTTCGAANTGAGTTGATACCAAATCCTACCCGTACATCTACCGATTTATCCAAACCATCTTCCATGGATCGCGCCAATGGAGTCATCGGTTCCATCAAAACCCAATCGTCATCACATTTGGTCGGCTCGGCTAATCACTCTTTTTCTGCACTTGTCACTGGTTCGACTTCACTCTCCTCTTCCTCCCCCCCACTCAAATCTCTGAGGTGAATGCAGTCCAATATGCCTCTTCGAAACAATCCATGGGAAAGAAGAAAATGAAAAATAAACCCAATAATAATAATAATAATGAAAATCCAAAAACACAAACTCCACCACCTGCTCCTGAAAAACAACCACAACAAAAATTGAAATTCGCATGTCTCATTTGTGGTTATGATCATTACACCCGAGACTGTCCTCATCACAATGAAGTTGCAAAAATTTTCAAAGTGTATTCCCAACCCATGTGTTAACACAACCATTTCCTCAACAACAGTCCATGGTTTCTCAAGCCCCTGCCCCACGGTAGGGGGAGATCCCAGTCATCCTCCTAGTGAGTAATCCTCGTCTAGTGCTCATATTTATATGTTCAATGGGATTAATTTAACCACTCGCACCACAATGTATGAAACATTGACTAAACCTGATAAAGAGAAGGTCACTAATGGTAACCCACTGGATCCATATCCTGCCACCATTAGTCCTCCATCTGGATCGCTTCAAATGAAAAACCCACTTTTCACTCTATTTTACACCCTCCCAAGAGCATTATTCACAAATTGACTTTTAATCCTAGTTCATGTGTCGCCCAAAGCTACAACATTTTTGAAGATTTGGCTCAAGCACCGTGTGATATGTCTACTCTTGAAGTTCTAAGAAATTTTCCAAGTCAACGTAGAACACTCTTGGCTGCCATCAACGCAATTGATCCTGAGTCATCAAATAATATCATGTTTAATCTTGATAACTTCAAGTCATGACTTTCTCACCAGCTTTCTTTTGAAATTGATGTAGTTGTTCACAACCAACACATTCATCACACCACACTGGACGAGGGAGCTTCCACTTGCGTCATGTCGTTATCCTCTTGGAAAGGGTTAAAATCACCTACACTTAATCAATCCCTTACAATGTTACAAGCATTTGATGGGTGAGTTTTTTGTCCTCGAGGACTCTTGTAGTCCTTAGGTGTTCAGTTGGGAGGTAAGAATGTCTTTGTCGATGTAGAGGTAGTTGATGTTCCCCTTGATTATAACTTATTGTTAGGAAGAAGTTGGTTTTATGCCATGACTGTTGTCACTTCATCAATGTTGCGATGTGTAAAATTCCCCTATCAAGGTAAAATTGTCACTATCGACCAATGAGATTACTACACCCTCGATGCTCACACTCCCACCACCAGCAATATTCCTTTCTTGGGAGATTCTTTCCTTATGGGTACTTTCCCTACACAACTTCCTCCCACCTCACAACACATTTCCACGATCAATATGATCTAGAATATGGCATATCAATATTATGAATCATCTTATCCTTAGGTTGTGCCTAGTCCTTTGGAATTCAATGCACTAGGTGATACTATGCAGCTTAGTCCTACTGAGGCTTCATACAATGCCATCCAATCTACCTCTCCCTCATTAGACAACCAACATATGTTGGCATCCAACACTTATTAATTTCCATCTTGGTTGGATTCCTTATCCTCTGATTTCGACTACATCCTATGGATTTTTCCATCGGACGAATCCATTATGGAAATGCTTAGTATTGAAGAGGTACCTTGGGATGATAACCATCATAGATCATCTTTTCTCCCTAGTCTAGATGAACTTGAGAAAGATATACACTCCATATTTCCCCCCGATGTTGTCGATTCTCCCTAATATCCTATCCTTACCCAGGATACTACTTCCGAGGGGAATTTTGTCAACATCTCTTCTACCATCACTATTGACATTTTGATCAAAGAAGGTATTGTGAAAAATGTTCATCTCGGTGCTAATTGTTTGCCCGAGGAAGTGTAATCTTACACCACTTTATTCAAATAATTTTGTGATGTCTTCGCTTGGAGTTACGAAGAAATTCCAGGGATCGATCCATTAATCATTGTACATGAGATAAAAACTTACCCAGGTGTTAAACCTGTACAAAAAAAAACTTTTCCCAGTTCATCCTAAGAAAATAGTGACCATAAAGGAAGAAGTTGAAAAAATGTTGAATTCTAGATTTATCTATTGTGTCCCCTTGATGAAATGGATTTTTAACATCGTTCTGGTTACTAAGAAACAAGCAACCATTCATGTCTGTGTTGAATATAGGGATTTCAACAAGGTGTGTCCAAAAGATAATTACCCAACACCCTTTATCAACCAAATCATCGATAATTGCACTAACAACATTATATTTCCCTTCATGGGTGGATTCTCAGGGTATAACCAGATCGATATTCTTCCAGCTAATAAACATAAGACAACCTTCATCTTCCCTTGGGGTACACTCGCTTATCGGAAGCTACCCTTTGGCCTTAAAAACTTTGGTGCTACTTTCCAGCACGCCATGTAGTATTCTTTCCACAATATAAAACATATTGTGGAACCTTACCTCGATGATATACCCACTCATTCATCTACTCGACAAGATCATATTGGTCATTTACCTCAGATTCGTCGTCTTCGAAGATGGGATTAGGGTGGATTCTTTGAATTCAAATCTATTCTCACTTTACCCCCTCCCAACAATCTAACCCAACTACAAAGTTTCCAAGGGAAATCAAACTTGATTCATCATTTTATAGGTAATTATGCCAAACTCACTAAAGGATTTATGAGATTGTTGCAAAAAGACACTTCGTTCATCTGGGATGACACTGCTCAATGCTCTTTTGATTCTCTCAAGTACGAATTAACCCATATACTGCTCTTGCATCCTTTGAATTATGCCTGAGACTATATCCTTTATTTGGTTGCCTCTACTTCCACTATTTCTATGGTGTTAGTTCAAGAGGATCCTAACGCTGACGAACACGTGATCTATTATCTGAGCAAGAGTCTATTTGGTCCTGATCTTCGATACTCACACATTGAGAAGTTGTCTCTGGAAGTCCTCATTGTCATCTAAAGGTTTCTCCATTACATATTGTTATGCACTACCATGGTCAAGTGGACTTGAACCCCATGTACCATATCCTTACATGTCAAGTCCTTGGGGGAAATTATTCCAAATGGATCATTATTGTTCAAGAATTCAATCTTGAATTTTCCAAATCAAAAGCTAAAAAGTCGTTGGTTTTTGCAGAACTCATCTGCAATATTCCCTATGTTGATGAATATACTGAGCCCAATGATTCTCTTCCTGACAAATCTCTGTTCCTCATTAGCATGCTAGACCCTTGGTATGGATATATTCTTCTCGATCTTCAAACCCAACGTTTCTAGCCCGATATTTTGTTGATGTTTGGACAACATTGAGAAGACATTCTCTAAATATAATAATTAATAATATAATTATTATTGATTATTAAATAACATATATAATAAGTAAATGATAATAATAAATAGTTATTGGTTATTCAAGGGACGCATCCTTTCATGGATGGTCACCATATGTTCCCTATATATGGAACACTCATCATTGTAATAATATATCGATCATATCTTATATGAAGAAAAGCCAACATGGTATTAGAGCAGGACTGTGCTCGACTCCCTCATGGGAGGGCCCAGGAAAATGAGAGATAGATTGCGTTTTGTGAAGAGTTTTGTAATGTGCATGGAAATCATAGGCCACGTGCATATGTATAGAGATGGATACATATACTACAGGGAACGAATAAATGCATTTCATCATTTATTAGCTATATGGCAGAGATCATTTTGAAGATATTATCACGGAAGAGATATTTATCTGACATATTGTTTGATTCAATTTAAATGTATAAAATAATGAAACCTAAGTAATACATGTATGGATTACTCTTCCCCATCAGAGTAATACAAATGTTGAAATGGACAACTTCACTATCATGATACCGCACTGGTCAAGTCACACATTTTTCAATTGTTGGCCTGGTTGTACAATACAATTGTCTTTCTTTGGTTAAGTGTCAAGTATATTTTGGTTCCTACCACGACATTCATGTTGGAATCCACGACCATATTCTTGTCTCTTGTGTTCCTCCTCTTGTTTGGCTCGGTCGCAGTTGGATCATCCAAGTCGAAACTATGCGACAGTTCAGCCTCCCAATGCCATCCCTGGAGAGTGAACGTGGAGAGTGACAACATAATATATTGGGATGTCATCCCATCAAAATGCATCAGCTATNTGGTTATGATCATTACACCCGAGACTGTCCTCATCACAATGAAGTTGAAAAAATTTTCAAAGTGTATTCCCAACCCATGTGTTAACACAACCATTTCCTCAACAACAGTCCATGGTTTCTCAAGCCCCTGCCCCATGGTAGGGGGAGATCCCAGTCATCCTCCTAGTGAGTAATCCTCGTCTAGTGCTCATATTTATATGTTCAATGGGATTGATTTAACCACTCGCACCACAATGTATGAAACATTGACTAAACCTGATAAAGAGAAGGTCACTAATGGTACCCCACTGGATCCATATCCCGCCACCATTAGTCCTCCATCTGGATCGCTTCAAATGAAAAAACCACTTTTGACTCTATTTTACGCCCTCCCAAGAGCATTATTCACAAATTGACTTTTAATCCTAGTTCATGTGTCGCCCAAAGCTACAACATTTTTGAAGATTTGGCTCAAGCACCGTGTGCTATGTCTACTCTTGAAGTTCTAAGAAATTTTCCAAGTCAACGTAGAACACTCTTGGCTGCCATCAACGCAATCGATCCTAAGTCATCAAATAATATCATGTTTAATCTTGATAACTTCAAGTCATGACTTTCTCGCCAGCTTTCTTTTGAAATTGATGTAGTTGTTCATAACCAACACATTCATCACACCACACTGGATGAGGGAGCTTCCACTTGCGTCATGTTGTTATCCTCTTTGAAAGGGTTAAAATCACCTACACTTAATCAATCCCTTACAATGTTACAAGCATTTGATGGGTGAGTTTTTTGTCCTCGAGGACTCTTGTAGTCCTTAGGTGTTCAGTTGGGAGGTAAGAATGTCTTTGTCGATGTAGAGGTAGTTGATGTTCCCCTTGATTATAACTTATTGTTAGGAAGAAGTTGGTTTTATGCCATGACTGTTGTCACTTCATCAATGTTGCGATGTGTAAAATTCCCCTATCAAGGTAAAATTGTCACTATCGACCAATGAGATTACTACACCCTCGATGCTCACACTCCCACCACCAGCAATATTCCTTTCTTGGGAGATTCTTTCCTTATGGGTACTTTCCCTACACAACTTCCTCCCACCTCACAACACATTTCCACGATCAATATGATCTAGAATATGGCATATCAATATTATGAATCATCTTATCCTTAGGTTGTGCCTAGTCCTTTGGAATTCAATGCACTAGGTGATACTATGCAGCTTAGTCCTACTGAGGCTTCATACAATGCCATCCAATCTACCTCTCCCTCATTAGACAACCAACATATGTTGGCATCCAACACTTATTAATTTCCATCTTGGTTGGATTCCTTATCCTCTGATTTCGACTACATCCTATGGATTTTTCCATCGGACGAATCCATTATGGAAATGCTTAGTATTGAAGAGGTACCTTGGGATGATAACCATCATAGATCATCTTTTCTCCCTAGTCTAGATGAACTTGAGAAAGATATACACTCCATATTTCCCCCCGATGTTGTCGATTCTCCCTAATATCCTATCCTTACCCAGGATACTACTTCCGAGGGGAATTTTGTCAACATCTCTTCTACCATCACTATTGACATTTTGATCAAAGAAGGTATTGTGAAAAATGTTCATCTCGGTGCTAATTGTTTGCCCGAGGAAGTGTAATCTTACACCACTTTATTCAAATAATTTTGTGATGTCTTCGCTTGGAGTTACGAAGAAATTCCAGGGATCGATCCATTAATCATTGTACATGAGATAAAAACTTACCCAGGTGTTAAACCTGTACAAAAAAAAACTTTTCCCAGTTCATCCTAAGAAAATAGTGACCATAAAGGAAGAAGTTGAAAAAATGTTGAATTCTAGATTTATCTATTGTGTCCCCTTGATGAAATGGATTTTTAACATCGTTCTGGTTACTAAGAAACAAGCAACCATTCATGTCTGTGTTGAATATAGGGATTTCAACAAGGTGTGTCCAAAAGATAATTACCCAACACCCTTTATCAACCAAATCATCGATAATTGCACTAACAACATTATATTTCCCTTCATGGGTGGATTCTCAGGGTATAACCAGATCGATATTCTTCCAGCTAATAAACATAAGACAACCTTCATCTTCCCTTGGGGTACACTCGCTTATCGGAAGCTACCCTTTGGCCTTAAAAACTTTGGTGCTACTTTCCAGCACGCCATGTAGTATTCTTTCCACAATATAAAACATATTGTGGAACCTTACCTCGATGATATACCCACTCATTCATCTACTCGACAAGATCATATTGGTCATTTACCTCAGATTCGTCGTCTTCGAAGATGGGATTAGGGTGGATTCTTTGAATTCAAATCTATTCTCACTTTACCCCCTCCCAACAATCTAACCCAACTACAAAGTTTCCAAGGGAAATCAAACTTGATTCATCATTTTATAGGTAATTATGCCAAACTCACTAAAGGATTTATGAGATTGTTGCAAAAAGACACTTCGTTCATCTGGGATGACACTGCTCAATGCTCTTTTGATTCTCTCAAGTACGAATTAACCCATATACTGCTCTTGCATCCTTTGAATTATGCCTGAGACTATATCCTTTATTTGGTTGCCTCTACTTCCACTATTTCTATGGTGTTAGTTCAAGAGGATCCTAACGCTGACGAACACGTGATCTATTATCTGAGCAAGAGTCTATTTGGTCCTGATCTTCGATACTCACACATTGAGAAGTTGTCTCTGGAAGTCCTCATTGTCATCTAAAGGTTTCTCCATTACATATTGTTATGCACTACCATGGTCAAGTGGACTTGAACCCCATGTACCATATCCTTACATGTCAAGTCCTTGGGGGAAATTATTCCAAATGGATCATTATTGTTCAAGAATTCAATCTTGAATTTTCCAAATCAAAAGCTAAAAAGTCGTTGGTTTTTGCAGAACTCATCTGCAATATTCCCTATGTTGATGAATATACTGAGCCCAATGATTCTCTTCCTGACAAATCTCTGTTCCTCATTAGCATGCTAGACCCTTGGTATGGATATATTCTTCTCGATCTTCAAACCCAACGTTTCTAGCCCGATATTTTGTTGATGTTTGGACAACATTGAGAAGACATTCTCTAAATATAATAATTAATAATATAATTATTATTGATTATTAAATAACATATATAATAAGTAAATGATAATAATAAATAGTTATTGGTTATTCAAGGGACGCATCCTTTCATGGATGGTCACCATATGTTCCCTATATATGGAACACTCATCATTGTAATAATATATCGATCATATCTTATATGAAGAAAAGCCAACATGGTATTAGAGCAGGACTGTGCTCGACTCCCTCATGGGAGGGCCCAGGAAAATGAGAGATAGATTGCGTTTTGTGAAGAGTTTTGTAATGTGCATGGAAATCATAGGCCACGTGCATATGTATAGAGATGGATACATATACTACAGGGAACGAATAAATGCATTTCATCATTTATTAGCTATATGGCAGAGATCATTTTGAAGATATTATCACGGAAGAGATATTTATCTGACATATTGTTTGATTCAATTTAAATGTATAAAATAATGAAACCTAAGTAATACATGTATGGATTACTCTTCCCCATCAGAGTAATACAAATGTTGAAATGGACAACTTCACTATCATGATACCGCACTGGTCAAGTCACACATTTTTCAATTGTTGGCCTGGTTGTACAATACAATTGTCTTTCTTTGGTTAAGTGTCAAGTATATTTTGGTTCCTACCACGACATTCATGTTGGAATCCACGACCATATTCTTGTCTCTTGTGTTCCTCCTCTTGTTTGGCTCGGTCGCAGTTGGATCATCCAAGTCGAAACTATGCGACAGTTCAGCCTCCCAATGCCATCCCTGGAGAGTGAACGTGGAGAGTGACAACATAATATATTGGGATGTCATCCCATCAAAATGCATCAGCTATTTGGATAAATATATGACGACACAAGGTCATATATATGGTAGCCAGTATTTCGATTCAAAAACATTTGAAGTGTGGGTATTAGAGATTCCAACAGGTGCACTGTCATCATCTCTGTTATTTTATTATTGTTTATTAGCTTGAGGATTCAAAATATTCCTTCTAACTGGTTGAGATGAATCCCAACAGAATGGAAATATCCATAATCTATTTCTTTCTAACTACAAGGGTTCGCTTGGTCTGATATTGAGGGGGGTGAACAAACAGGGTAGCCCGACGGGTGCGTACAAGCTGAAGAAGAGGACAAAATTCTGGTGAAATCTTCCTTGGTAAAGAGAAGTGTGTTATCACGATCCTTCATAGCTTGGGATGATGGAATGCAAGTCCATGACCACACCAATGATATCAAATTTGAAGAATTTGAATGAGGAAGCTTCATACTCAAATTTGGTTGACCCCATGATGTACAAGCTAGTATATCCTTGATATTTATTGTTCTTTGGTGTATTAAATCTTTGACTATGTATAGTTTGACCTAGTCAGAGATCAAATAACTATATGACAATAACTATATAAAAGTTTGAAATCCTATTTAAAGATGGGTGACCCTGATGAAGATGACGAGTTGTTTCTCTGAAAATTGCAAGAAATTTGTGNGAAAGGGTTAAAATCACCTACACTTAATCAATCCCTTACAATGTTACAAGCATTTGATGGGTGAGTTTTTTGTCCTCGAGGACTCTTGTAGTCCTTAGGTGTTCAGTTGGGAGGTAAGAATGTCTTTGTCGATGTAGAGGTAGTTGATGTTCCCCTTGATTATAACTTATTGTTAGGAAGAAGTTGGTTTTATGCCATGACTGTTGTCACTTCATCAATGTTGCGATGTGTAAAATTCCCCTATCAAGGTAAAATTGTCACTATCGACCAATGAGATTACTACACCCTCGATGCTCACACTCCCACCACCAGCAATATTCCTTTCTTGGGAGATTCTTTCCTTATGGGTACTTTCCCTACACAACTTCCTCCCACCTCACAACACATTTCCACGATCAATATGATCTAGAATATGGCATATCAATATTATGAATCATCTTATCCTTAGGTTGTGCCTAGTCCTTTGGAATTCAATGCACTAGGTGATACTATGCAGCTTAGTCCTACTGAGGCTTCATACAATGCCATCCAATCTACCTCTCCCTCATTAGACAACCAACATATGTTGGCATCCAACACTTATTAATTTCCATCTTGGTTGGATTCCTTATCCTCTGATTTCGACTACATCCTATGGATTTTTCCATCGGACGAATCCATTATGGAAATGCTTAGTATTGAAGAGGTACCTTGGGATGATAACCATCATAGATCATCTTTTCTCCCTAGTCTAGATGAACTTGAGAAAGATATACACTCCATATTTCCCCCCGATGTTGTCGATTCTCCCTAATATCCTATCCTTACCCAGGATACTACTTCCGAGGGGAATTTTGTCAACATCTCTTCTACCATCACTATTGACATTTTGATCAAAGAAGGTATTGTGAAAAATGTTCATCTCGGTGCTAATTGTTTGCCCGAGGAAGTGTAATCTTACACCACTTTATTCAAATAATTTTGTGATGTCTTCGCTTGGAGTTACGAAGAAATTCCAGGGATCGATCCATTAATCATTGTACATGAGATAAAAACTTACCCAGGTGTTAAACCTGTACAAAAAAAAACTTTTCCCAGTTCATCCTAAGAAAATAGTGACCATAAAGGAAGAAGTTGAAAAAATGTTGAATTCTAGATTTATCTATTGTGTCCCCTTGATGAAATGGATTTTTAACATCGTTCTGGTTACTAAGAAACAAGCAACCATTCATGTCTGTGTTGAATATAGGGATTTCAACAAGGTGTGTCCAAAAGATAATTACCCAACACCCTTTATCAACCAAATCATCGATAATTGCACTAACAACATTATATTTCCCTTCATGGGTGGATTCTCAGGGTATAACCAGATCGATATTCTTCCAGCTAATAAACATAAGACAACCTTCATCTTCCCTTGGGGTACACTCGCTTATCGGAAGCTACCCTTTGGCCTTAAAAACTTTGGTGCTACTTTCCAGCACGCCATGTAGTATTCTTTCCACAATATAAAACATATTGTGGAACCTTACCTCGATGATATACCCACTCATTCATCTACTCGACAAGATCATATTGGTCATTTACCTCAGATTCGTCGTCTTCGAAGATGGGATTAGGGTGGATTCTTTGAATTCAAATCTATTCTCACTTTACCCCCTCCCAACAATCTAACCCAACTACAAAGTTTCCAAGGGAAATCAAACTTGATTCATCATTTTATAGGTAATTATGCCAAACTCACTAAAGGATTTATGAGATTGTTGCAAAAAGACACTTCGTTCATCTGGGATGACACTGCTCAATGCTCTTTTGATTCTCTCAAGTACGAATTAACCCATATACTGCTCTTGCATCCTTTGAATTATGCCTGAGACTATATCCTTTATTTGGTTGCCTCTACTTCCACTATTTCTATGGTGTTAGTTCAAGAGGATCCTAACGCTGACGAACACGTGATCTATTATCTGAGCAAGAGTCTATTTGGTCCTGATCTTCGATACTCACACATTGAGAAGTTGTCTCTGGAAGTCCTCATTGTCATCTAAAGGTTTCTCCATTACATATTGTTATGCACTACCATGGTCAAGTGGACTTGAACCCCATGTACCATATCCTTACATGTCAAGTCCTTGGGGGAAATTATTCCAAATGGATCATTATTGTTCAAGAATTCAATCTTGAATTTTCCAAATCAAAAGCTAAAAAGTCGTTGGTTTTTGCAGAACTCATCTGCAATATTCCCTATGTTGATGAATATACTGAGCCCAATGATTCTCTTCCTGACAAATCTCTGTTCCTCATTAGCATGCTAGACCCTTGGTATGGATATATTCTTCTCGATCTTCAAACCCAACGTTTCTAGCCCGATATTTTGTTGATGTTTGGACAACATTGAGAAGACATTCTCTAAATATAATAATTAATAATATAATTATTATTGATTATTAAATAACATATATAATAAGTAAATGATAATAATAAATAGTTATTGGTTATTCAAGGGACGCATCCTTTCATGGATGGTCACCATATGTTCCCTATATATGGAACACTCATCATTGTAATAATATATCGATCATATCTTATATGAAGAAAAGCCAACATGGTATTAGAGCAGGACTGTGCTCGACTCCCTCATGGGAGGGCCCAGGAAAATGAGAGATAGATTGCGTTTTGTGAAGAGTTTTGTAATGTGCATGGAAATCATAGGCCACGTGCATATGTATAGAGATGGATACATATACTACAGGGAACGAATAAATGCATTTCATCATTTATTAGCTATATGGCAGAGATCATTTTGAAGATATTATCACGGAAGAGATATTTATCTGACATATTGTTTGATTCAATTTAAATGTATAAAATAATGAAACCTAAGTAATACATGTATGGATTACTCTTCCCCATCAGAGTAATACAAATGTTGAAATGGACAACTTCACTATCATGATACCGCACTGGTCAAGTCACACATTTTTCAATTGTTGGCCTGGTTGTACAATACAATTGTCTTTCTTTGGTTAAGTGTCAAGTATATTTTGGTTCCTACCACGACATTCATGTTGGAATCCACGACCATATTCTTGTCTCTTGTGTTCCTCCTCTTGTTTGGCTCGGTCGCAGTTGGATCATCCAAGTCGAAACTATGCGACAGTTCAGCCTCCCAATGCCATCCCTGGAGAGTGAACGTGGAGAGTGACAACATAATATATTGGGATGTCATCCCATCAAAATGCATCAGCTATGTGGATAAATATATGACGACACAAGGTCATATATATGGTAGCCAGTATTTCGATTCAAAAACATTTGAAGTGTGGGTATTAGAGATGACAACAGGTGCACTGTCATCATCTCTGTTATATTATTATTGTTTATTAGCTTGAGGATTCAAAATATTCCTTCTAACTGGTTGAGATGAATCCCAACAGAATGGAAATATCCATTATATTTCTTTCTAACTACAAGGGTTCGCTTGGTCTGATATTGAGGGGGGTGAACAAACAGGGCAGCCCAATGGGTGCGTACAAGCTAAAGAAGAGGACAAAATTCTGGTGAAATCTTCCTTGGTCAAGAGAAGTGTGTTATCATGATCCTTCATAGCTTGGGATGATGGAATGCAAGTCCATGACCACACCAATGATATCAAATTTGAATAATTTGAATGAGGAAGCTTCATACTCAAATTTGGTTGACCCCATGATGTACAAGCTAGTATATCCTTGATATTTATTGTTCTTTGGTGTATTAAAGCTTTGACTATGTATAGTTTGACCTAGTTAGAGATCAAATAACTATATGACAATAACTATATAAAAGTTTGAAATCCTATTTAAAGATGGGTGACCCTGATGAAGATGACGAGTTGTTTCTCTGAAAATTGCAAGAAATTTGTGAGAAGAAATTTCATGGAAAGAGGCATTCCCAAAGAGGGATGCGGTACTACATCCAGAGGGAGAAGAAATTGAGTTACCTCTAGAGAAGGAGGAAGAGATACCTTTAGTGTCAAAGGGAGCATAGATAGAGGAGGAATCACCTCTATCTCCAAAGGGAGTAGTTGTTGAGCCACTCTTAGTTCCAGTTAGATTAGATGCAGAGGAAGCAGTTGCAGAGAGAGAGTGGAGGAGCCAGTTCCACATAGAGCAGCCCCAGAGGAGGGAAGTTGTTGATAGAGTAGAGAAGTTACTCTTAGTCTCAGTGTTTAATAGTTACAAATTCCCAAAAGGAGCAGTTGATTTTTCCAGAGATATTGCAGTAGGTCAGAAGAGATCGTTAGAATTTGCAGGAGGAAGAAGGACATGCAACTCCTTGTTGTACCTTTTGAGAGAGAAAGAGACCTTAGAGATATATGTTTTATGTTGTAGCTATGAGCCACATCATTCATTTTGAGCCTTCCTGTTATGAGTAGGCAACTAGTCATCCAATATGGAGAGATGTCATGATGGAGGAGTATCAATCCATCATAAAGAATGATGTGTGGAATATTGTTCTGAGACTTGAAGGGAAGTATGTAGTGACTTCCAAATGGATCTACAAGATCAAAAACACAGTTGACATGAGCATAGAGAGGCATAAAACAAGATTTGTTGTTAGAGGATTCTCTCAGGTGGAGGGAATATATTATGAGGAGACATTTACTCATGTTTCTAGATACACTTCTATGCGTATGATTATTTTCCCTACAACATCCATGGGTTAGAGAGTACATTAGATGGATGTAAAGACAAACTTTCTCAATGGAGAAATTGAGAAAGAAGTATACATCGAGCAACTCGATGGTTTTGTGATACATGTGAAGGAGTCTCATGTGTGCAGGTTGAAGATGGCCTTGTATGGAATCAAGCAACCACCTCGAGCTTGGTATGAAAAGATTGATAGACACCTGATGATTTTTGGGATTCAACAAAAGTGTTGTCAATTCCATCTTGCACTACAAGACTGTTAATGGTGAGTCCTTGATTTTGGTCCTCTACGTTGATGATTTATTCCTCACCAATACATAGAGACTTATTGTTGAATGAAAGTATGCATTGACCTCTAAGTTTGAGATAAAAGACCTTGGTATTATGCACTACTTCTCGAGATTAGAGGTGTGGCAAAGAATTGATGAGATCTTCCTGAGTCAGGGGAAGTACACAGTTGAGAAATTGAAGAAGTTTGAATTATTGAACTTGAAGCTCGTGGCTACACCAATGATGACGAATATGAAGAAACTAAGTGTGTCTTCTTCCAATTTCGATGAAATTGATCTGACTCTGTACAAATAGTTGATTGGATAATTGATGTGTCTAGTTAAACACCAGACCAAATATTTACTATGCAGTGAGACATTCTCTAAATATAATAATTAATAATATAATTATTATTGATTATTAAATAATATATATAATAAGTAAATGATAATAATAAATAGTTATTGATTATTCAAGATATGCATCCTTTCATGGATGGTCACCATATGTTCCCTATATATGGAACACTCATCATTGTAATAATATATTGATCATATCTTATATGAAGAAAAACCAACATATTTCCTATGATGAACGTCGTCGTATTCACCACCATTCTAAACACTACCTTATCATCGGTGACACTTTGTATCATCGTGGTATTGATATTGTCCTACAATGATGTTTAACCCATGATGAGGCTAAACACGTTTTGAATGACTGCCATGTTGGAGCTTGTGGCGGTCATCTTTCTAGGATGGCTACAACCCAAAAAATCTTATGTGATGGTTATTTTTGGCCCTCCATCTTCAATGATTGTATTGAGGTTGTCAAATGATGCTCACATTGTCAAGTTTTTCATAAAAAGGCACGTACCCACCCTGCTCCACTGCATCCCATTTTCGTCATCAGCCCCTTCACCAAATGGGGCATTGATTTTATGCAATGTAATCCTACCTCAGTTGAGGGGCACAGTTATATCATCGTTTCCATTGATTATTTCACTAAATGGGATGAGGGTATGCCCACATTTCTTAACGATGTTCGTACTACAAAAATCTTTGTTTTTAACCACATCATCACTCACTTTGGTGTCCCACAATCCATTGTCACTAATCCTGACTCACATTTTCAAAACCAGATGATGAGTGAATTACATGTCAAGTTGGGTTTTCTCCATGAAAACACATCCCCCTACTATCCTCAAGAAAATAGACAAGTTGAAGCTATAAACAAAGTCCTAAAGACCGTTCTCCAACGCATGGTGGGGAAAAACAAAACCTCTTGGCACTTGCAAATTTTCTCTGCACTTTGGGCCTACCACACTTCAATGAAAACTGCAACTAGATTCACTCCATTCCAGTTGGTATATGGTGTAGAAGCAGTGTTACCGATCCAGTGTGAGATACCTTCATTGAAACTCACCGTAGAACTCCTACCTCACACCTCTGTTGAAGAGGAATTATTCATGTATTTAACCAAGCTGGACAAAACTTGTCACAATGCTTCTCTCATTAATGAGACATATAAAAAATGAATGAAGAGTCAATATGACAAATCTGTTCAACCTCGTACTTTTGCAGAAGGAGACCTAGTCCTTGTTTATGACCAAGCTCACGATAAGTTAGGGACCGGGAAGTTATAATATTTGTGGCATGGACCTTATATCATAAAACATGTATTACATAGAGGTTCCTATGAGCTAGTTGACTACGATGGAATATCTCTTGCTGAGCCTCAAAATGGGCTTTAACTCAAGAAGTACTATGCATAGAACATCTGGCATGTGTGCTTTGTACACTATTGTACTATGTACTTTTGATTTGGTGTATCTTTTCTATTGTGTGTATGAGTTTTGTCTTAGCTTCTTATACTTTGTCTTTTTATTGCATGTGCAGATGACATCTCCCTTTCCCATCTTTGTCGGGTTTGTGGATGGCACTAGTCAGCACACCTAGAACATTGCTTTTGCAGCTTGGGTCATTTACCACTCTGATGAGTTGGTGAGTTTAGGAGGAATTTTCCTAGGATCGACAACCAATAATGTGGCAGAATATCATGTTGTCATCAGAATCTTAACCGAAGCCTCCTCTCTAGGTATATCTCATCTTATTATCAACCTAGATTCTCAACTCGTGTTTTTTCATCTTAATCGGGTTTATGTCGTTTGTAACCCTGTCTTATTGCATCTCCACATAAGAGTTCACCAACTCGAAAGAGTTTTTGAATTTATACAATACAAACATATACTGAGAGAACTCAACATGATGTCGGATTCATTAGAAAATTATATTTTGGATCGGTATCTTGCGCATAGATAAAACTTTTGTAAAAAAAAAAGAATCACATGTACATTAAAACATCACATAAGATAAATTGTAACATCAATAGGCACCACAAAACTTGGATATATATGTGTGTGTGTGTGTGTGTGTGTGTGTGTGTGATAGAAAAAGTTTGTTTACATCAAAAAGTACATAGTAGGGAAAAATATGGGCCCTCATGCCCATGATATCATCATGATAGACTACAAAATATATTGAGGATCCTAGTCCTTCTGTAT
>JZKD02S2069500.1:13960-27545 GCA_000966675.3 Picea glauca | reverse complement strand
AGAAGGCCTACATCTCAACATTGTGAAGAAGTTGAGTGGGATTATTATTGAGATTGGGCACTAGTTTTTCTGGTAATAATGTCAGTCTTGGGGAGCTTGCATTCTGGTATTGTTGTGGTTGTTGTGGAATACGAGGTAAAGGTGGTGGAAAAAAACCTGGAAAAAGTTGTGGGGTGTTCGGTGGAAACTGAGGGTAAGGATGGTTGGGCATAGGGATAGGTGGATATTGAGGGTTTCCTTGGTTAGTCCCTCCTCTCCATCCTTGAATCCTTTGTAATTCCTAAGCACCAAGAAACCAAGCTTCCCCAAAATGAACCTTCACAAATTACGAAGGCCCCTCCTTATCCAGAAAGATTGTAATCGAGAAACCTACCACCCAACCAAAATTTGACATATTGAATGAATATAAGAATATCTGTGTCAAAATTCCCTTGCTACAAGCCATTAAGTACATTCCAATCTACAACAAGGTGGTGAAATAATTGTGTATTAAGAAGCCAGGAAGGAAGCATAAGGATCCTCCAATAGTACATTTGATAGGAGAACTTTCTGAGTACATATCAAAGCAGCCTAAGGTCGAAAAATATGGGAACCTAGGAAACCCCGTAGTGACCATAACCATTAATGAGGTTTCCATCATAAACACTCTCATAGACCTAGAGGCAGCCATCAATGTTATGAATGTTACTACCTTGGAGGAATTACAACTAAAACCTCTATTCTTAGACCTACCCCAACTATTTTTGAATTAGCAGATAAGACAAGGGTTATACCTGAAGGAATTTTTGATGATATCATAGTTACTTTAGCCTCATGGGAGTACCTAGTAGAAGTTTTGGTCATCCACTCAAAGGATCCTACCAAAGGGCATCTTGTTATTTTGGTAAGACCTTAGTTAGCCACAACCAATGCATTTTTTGGCTATAGAGAGGGAGAAATGACCATCTCAAATGGAATCTCTATCTAGAAGCTCACCATATATCCATCAACTCAACCTATCATGGAGAATATATGGTGGCCTGAATGTCCATATGAAAATGAGGACTTGGAAGAACCCATGTTTCCAAGTGATCATTCCAGTGCACTTCAGGAGCACACAACATAAAATGTGCTAAAGTAACTTATTTATGCTATCACGTGTGTTGATTTTCCACAATCTTTTCCCCAATTTGAGTACATTTTTGGGGAATAATTTCAGGAAGAGTTGGACCCATAGATTTTTTCTTTGACATATTTTATCTTCGAGATAGAAAAGTTTTCCACATCTTATACCATGCCCTACAAAATTAGTTTAGGAAAATTTCTACATATAAATTTCGGACTAGATGCAGACCAACAAAAGAAGTTAGTAACTGTCCTTAAAGAACAATCAGGGGAATTTCCCTGGGAATACACTGACATGAAGGGTATAAACCCTGACACATTCGTTCATCACATATATACCCAGGGGGAAGTAACACTTGTTAGGAAACCCCAAAGAAGGATGAACCCAACACTCAAAGATATAGTAAAAGAGGAGATCCAAAATTTATTAAATGTTCGATTTATTTATCCCATCTCTGATAGTAAATGGGTATCCCTACTTCTAGTGGTTCCAAAGAAATTAACCAGGAAATGGAGAATTTGTGTTGATTTCCAGGAACTTAACAAGGCCACTCTAAAGGATTATTTTCCTCTTCCTTTCATTGACCAAATCTTGGATACCCTGTCAAGAAAGAAATATTTCTCCTTTTTAGATGGATATAGTAGGTACAATAAAATTCTCATAGCACCCGAGGACTAGGAAAGTACTACCTTCACTTGTCGTTGGGGCACCTATGCCTATAGGGTCTTACCATTTGGATTATGTAATGCTCCAACCACATTTCAATGACCAGTACTAGGGTTATTTGTTGATATTATTCATGATTGTGTGGAGGTATACATGTATGACTTCATGGTATATGGAAATACTTACCATGAAGCCTTAGATAACTTAGAAAAATTCCTTATCATATGCCAAGAAATGAACCTGTCTTTAAGTCATGAAAAATGTAAAATGTTTTTGACTAAAGGAGTGGTTCTAGAACATCACGTTTCATCTGAAGGGATTAAATTCGATCCTGCTAAGATTGAGGTCATCGTCAAACTTCCACCCCCCAAGACTCAGAAAGAGGTGAGAATATTTCTTGGACATGCCGGATACTACCGGCGGTTTATTGAAAATTTCACAAATATTGTTGCACCCATGTTTGGATTGTTAATAAATGATGTTGATTTTCTTTGGACTGAGTAGTGTCAAACCAAATTTGAAAATCTGAAATCTAATTTGTCTATAGCACCAGTTATTAGAGGGGCCAATTGGGCTCTCCCATTTCACATATCCACTGATGCTTTTGAAATTGAAATAGGATGAGTATTAGGAAAGAAGAAGACCAACAATCCTATGCCATTTATTTTGTGACCAAGAACTTTTCCCATGCTAATTTAAAATTTACAGTCACCAAAAAGTAATTCTTAGAAGTAGTTCATGCTATCAATAAGTTTCACCACTACATTACAGGTTACAAAGTATTTGTACATATAGATCACTCTGCTATTAGATTTTTCATGAATAAACCCATAAGTAATGACCGAGTGACTAGGTGGCTCCTGCTATTGCAATAGTTTAATATCATCGTTCTTGACTAACCTAGAAAGGAAATTTTGGTAGCTAATTTTCTTTCACGGATAAAAAATGAGGATGATGATATTCCCGTAGATGATAGTTTCCCAGATGAGCACCTTTTTTCCCTTTCTATAAATACCCCATGGTTTGCAGATATGGAAAACTATTTGGCTACTAGGAAGTTACCATCTCATTTGTCACCTTATGAAAAACATAGAATTATTATGCAAAGTGCCAATTACTCTTGGGTTGGCCATGACCTTTTTCGTATTGGCCCAGAACTGATTATTCGTGGATGTGTTTGAGAAGATGAGATACGAGAAATTCTATGAATTTGTCATGATGGACCATGTGGTGGACATTTTTCTGACAAACGTACAACATATAAGGTGTTACATTCAGGTTACTATTGGCCTAACATTTTTAAGGATGTTGCCAAGTATGTGAGAAGTTGTGATAGTTGTCAAAGGATAGGAAGACTCACGTCAACTGACAAAATGCCCTTACATGCCCAAGTCATGATAGAAACTTTTGAGAAATGGTCCCTTGAATTTGTAGGACCAATTTCACCCATGTCTCGTAAGAAAAATTATATTTTGGTTTGTACAGATTATGTCACCAAGTGGGTAGAGGAAAAATCCCTAATCAGGGCTACAGAAAAATCCATTGTCGAATTCATTTATGAATACATCTTTACCCTCTTTGGTGTGCCTCATGAAATTKTTATAGACCAAGKAACTCAATTCACTTCCAAGCTGATGAGAGAACTAACRGATAAATATGGGATCAAGCTCTGTAAGTCTTCTCCATACCARCCACAAGCTAATGGTCAGGTAGAGTCCACAAACAAAGTTTTGGAAGCTATCTTAWCCAAGAYTGTTCAATTGCATCATCAATATTGGGTTGATAGGCTTCTAGAGGTTTTGTGGGCATATCAGACCACTTGGAGAAACACCATTGGGCATACCCCTTATGAGCTAGTGTATGGGAAAMAAGTACTTCTACTAATAAAATTCCAAGTAAGGACCTTTCATATTGMCGCAAAATTGGGATTAAACTTAGATGAGGMTTAGAAACAATGAGCCCTATATTTAAATGAGTTGGATGAGATTAGGTAAGATGCTATCCAACRAACAATATTAGTCCAAAATTAGAGGATCAAGTGGCATGACAAGTTTATTAAGAAGAAAAAATTCCAACYYGGTGATTGGGATTTGTTGTTTGAATCCCGATTTAAAACATTTAAAGGTAAAMTTACCACTTGGTGGTTGGGTCCTTACGAGCTAGTCACCATGTATGAAAATGGGGTTGTGAAAATTGAAACAATTGACGATGGACAAGTCTYCTTCGTAGTAAATGGACACCGACTCAAACTTTATCATAGACCCACTTCCAAACAAGATTGTCTAYAGGTCATGTCAATTGAAAAGTCATTGGCCTTAGTAGATGGGGAAGTCCCCCCTTKTTCTTGAATGTTTTTTTGAATTTTCAACTATACATATGTAAATATTTTTGAAATATGCTGATAGACAATTCTAGAGATTTATGTAGGTATTTATTTCACTAGGAGTAGACARTTTCAAGGAGATATAAAGGAGGTATTTTCCTTCAAAATATYTCTATATTTGAACCTCGTTGTCTGCTAAGCATCAATTGAATAATGATTTGCTATAATTAGCCACATTTTTGCAAAGATTTCTAGCTTCTTTTTCTCAAGGCATCTTTAATAACAACTGCTCGTAAACCTTCACCACTAGATATAAGGAAGTGATACCTTGACCATCAAACTTAGAGGTTAATCATACAATTTTCCCAAGAACCCTAAGTAAGTGAGTAAAGTATATTTATTAAAGAGTAACAAGGAGTTCTGATTAGTGGTTAGCCATGGAAACATCACAATAACAAAAAAAGAAGAAAGTGTGTTGAGCCTAAAGATACCTTTCTATTCTTTCCCAATGGTACCATCCACTACACACTAAAAATGCTTGATTATATCATATATTTAGATAGGAAACGCCCACTTAAGTACCTTTACATCATGACAATATATAAGGAATATATAAAGGAAATTCATCCTCTAACATAAATATCATCCTAATCTAAAAAAAAGAAAAGAAAAAAGATTTTTTTTTTTTTTTCCAGAGTTGTCCCCCCATATTCTTGCACAAATCAATATTATATTAAAATATTAAAATATGGACGGCCAATATTTGAGGGTGTAAGAGGCTAGCCTGTCGGGATACTGAACATGTCTGCTAGCAGTGAGTACCAACTTGTGGTATGACTAGGTAAACCTACCAGAGTACTGAACATGCTTGATGGTAGCATGGCATTCTACCTAGCGAGGATGATAATATGAAAAACAATTAACAAATTCCTAAATCTTAAACTTATCCTAATGTATGACATTACTTGTATACAAAGATGACACGAAGTATGTATGGTTAAGCTAAGGATAATGACCTCCATAAATCTTCCATTGGGAACTAACTTTTAGACTATATTGAAACTCTCTCGCCTACCTCTTCTTAACTATATGTAGGATATTCTATCCTATAGGTGGGGACATATTCTAACCATCTCATCAGACCGATATGTGAAATTTATCTCTACACTTAACAAGCTGTAAATCTTCAACTATTGGGAGAATTGACTAGTTTCCTATATTTTTATTGTGAGGTGTCACACTACTTAGGAGTGGGGGAGGGGTTTCATGAGCTGACAAATGAAAACACTTCCTATCTATAATCCATGAGAAGAAGAAGTAGAATATTTGTAAAAATTTATGTATATTGTTTTCATGATACAGGTTATTATATCAACAGTTATTTTTTATTGAAATGCTCACTGTGTGTTATAAACCTGATGTATATTTCTTCGACATGCCACTTAACTAGTTTTTCTCTATAGACTGTTCATTTCGGACTATGATTACATGCCTTATAATATGAGAGACATAGGAACATATTGTTATGATGTGTGAGCATGATGGAAAAACAAGTAATAATGAAACACTCTTATCCTGACTCTGTTCCTGCTCACTATGGTTGTCAAAAGTGTTTAAGACTGAGTGTTATGGATAAAAAATCCATTACAGGATGAACAAATTTCATTTCACACAGGAGTACCATATGGAGTGCCATATGGAGTGTCGTATGGTGGAGTGCCATTTGAAAGACCATATGGGGTTCCATATAGACGGCTGGATGACGCGTCATATGAAGGATCAGATGAGGTACATACACACAGTAAATGACCATGATTTTAGGTAACCGAGAATCATTTGAATTAATTTGGTTGTTCAAGATGTATGATGAGATAATTAAATGGAAATTGAGAGTTAAATGGTACAATATTTAAACAAATTTTTATGATCAAATGTCCAAGTCGAAGACTTGGACATTGATCTAACTCCTTCATCATTACGATTGCCTCCAAAATATACTCTTCAAATTCGAAATTGGCGCACTCATACTCACACAACGAAACTCATGTGTGATTAATTCATCAACAAATTCAACCATTTCCACCTTGGGCACATTCAAAATCAGAGGGTTAGCTTAAATTGTTATATCATTCATGCATTGTGCCCATCCTCTACCCAATTGCACTCATCCTATGTCCAATTCTTCTCCTCTATCCAATTCCACTCCTCTGGTCATTCTCCACACTATCACCATGCCCAAAAAATATGAGCCATCCCCCAATGTATACCTCTTTGCTATCCTCGATTTTACACAGTGTAGGGAGGTCTTCCTTTGCGTAGGGTGGGGACTGTTCTTTGCCCATCTATAGGGCCATGATGATGGAGTTTCTCTACAATTCACCCTCAGATTCGATGGAAGGATGGAACACATGGGGTATTTGGCCTTATTGGTCTCTGAGGAGTCAATTTCCTCAACCACAAAGCTTCCAAGAGTTGGAGATCGCTGGTTCAAACACCACCAGTTGTCATGGTCAAGCTAAAATAGGGTTTTCAAGCCTGAGTTTCAGAATGTTTTTGGAGACAAGGGATACTCCAAGGAGTGGATTAAAGATGAGCTAATTAACCCCCTGATAGTCACCACCATAATTATCACTTGTGAAGGTAGATATTTTGTTTTTAAAGCCTGCCATTTTCGATTGTTAGCTCATTTCCAATTCAATAAGCCATTGAATTTCCCTTTTTACTTCTTGAAAATTCTTGAGAAGATGTCTTCCCAAGTACGAAATAATGTGGCCAATTCTCATAACATCCAATTCCACCACGACCTCATCAAATTGATTGTTATAGTCGAGTTGGAAAAATAGGGGAAGACATGGGATGAGTTCATTTATCAATTTTCAAACCCCCATCTTACAATCAAGACCAACAAGAAGACACTTGATCTAGGGATTGTTACTCCATCCAAACTCCATTCTCCAAAGACTCCAAACCCTCCTACTCAAGCTATCCCTCTACCGAAACAAAAKACCAAGAAACATGTTGATACCCYTGCARCCTCATAGGGCAAGAAGACTAAGAARCCTATTGATAACTCTCCAATGCCCTCAACATATATTGATCCCTCACCCAAAAAGCTACAAGAGGAAATTTAACAAGATTTCCCTGTAGTCCCTACAAATAGGAGAGGAKCCAATCGATTCAAAAGAGGATCTTTTCAAAAAAGTACCYGRAATACAAGTGGGAAGCCTAATGGAAAACACCCAGGCACTCCAGATCCGATACAAGTATATTMTGATCTTGAAAWCCCCCATAAAATAATTAGGGAAGTTTCTACAGAAGAATTGGAGCCTGATAGAGAAGAAAAATYTGAACCCATTCCCCCTCATAAAMCCTCTATTAMTCCTACCTCACAGATGCCTACACTAGATCCAAAAACTAATAGACTCTCTACATCYTTCAAGGGATCCAAKCCCTCCTCTGAGATATCTGATCATACTCCAGCCATTGAAAAATTACAATAGGAAAATGTTTAGCTGCTGCAACAGTTGGAGGAGAGGAAGACCATGGATAAACATCTTCACCATGACAATGCAATATTACAAGTAAATGTGAATTCCCTCCAACAGTTGGTTGATCAAATGACCAATGACAATCATAGCCTCCATGCACAATTGAAACACCGCAAGAGGGCCAAGACAAAGTTTTCAGGGAAAGAAACTTCTAAAGTTAATCCATCACCTACTCAACACGTCTAGTCATATTGGGAAATTGATTTTTGTTTGCAGTGGGACCTGCAAAATCTTAGGTGTGGGTGTAATGTTGGGCTCGTGATGTGCTTGTTTTATGATTATGATTGAATCATTTTTGTACCAGTATTATATGTGTATTTAACCATTTTAAAGAAGTTTTTGAAGAATTTTATATCAATTCATCATATATTTATACCTGGTATGTGAAATTGACATTTTATGATGGTTTTGAGTTAAATTCGATTTGATTTAATGTCTAAAAGAGTCTAATGCACGATCTGTGTGTCACAAGATGAATTTGCCATGTAAGTTTTCATGTGGTAGCTCGTTGGACACTCCATCCAACACATGATCTTGTACTTCATCTGGCACTGCATCCGACACTACATCCAACACTTGGAGCATAGGTGAGTTGGAGGTTGTTATATTGGCGACTTGTGTTGGGCGAATTGGCGACCTGGGTTTTTTCCCCCCTCGTAGCCTCCAGCTACTGAGCTCTTGACATCTCATATTAAGCAATTGTGCTAATTGTTGAGTGGCTCGTTCAGTTTCTAGAAGCTAAAAGCTATTAGCACACATTTAATGGTATTTACCATTTTTAGAGGAGGTCGACCCTTCTAGTGGTCGACCTCTCAAATTGTAATCATTATAAATACCATGGTAGTGGCCAGACAAAGTGTTAAGAATTGTTAGAATCTATTTTGCTGTGTAACTCAGATATTTCTGCAAACTTGTGCTAGACTGCATTTTTTAATTTAATGCTAGGACCATGTTGATTTAGCTCGCGATTTGTTGTTGAGGAGTAGCCATGACCTGTTGTGGGGCCCACTAGTGGTCTGGATGAATACTTAGATAGATAGATTGCATCTTTCAGTTGTGTAGTTATCATTTAATTCATTTCCTGTTATATGTATTTTATCATTTTAAATATTGTGTGTTTGTTGTTCACCATTTAATCGTTTAATTCCCTTTTTCCGGGTTTCTTGTAGGAGATAATTGTTAATATGTTGTCTTTTAATTGTTAGTGAGTGGCTTGCAAGATACTAACCTTGTTTGTGTGTTAAAATTCTAAATTGAATTTCTGTAGGTTAAAACAGAGTAGTTAGAAAAAAGTATTAGTTAACACAGAGTAGAAAGTTTCTTTTATAAGTTTCGATGGATTAATAGTTGCGAGTTTTGTTAATTTAATTCTTAGTTTTAGTCATGCTTTCCTAAATCTATTTTGCTTATCAATCTTGTTGTAATATTTTAAGATAGAAGTAGGTTTTTGATTATGTTTTTACAAGCATTTTAATTTGCAATCTGAGTTTAATTATGAAATTCCAGTTTTAAATATTGTTCTATAAGCATTCTAGTTTGAAATATGAGTTTTTAATAATAGATTTAGCTTAGTTTAATTTATGAAATTTATGTTCTAGATTTAAATTGCAATTGCAATTTTATTTAGAAGTTTGAGTTTGAATTAGGCTTTTAGTTACGATTTTATAATCTTGCAAATTTACTTAAGTTAGTATAAGAGTGCATTTGAATTGAGCATAATAATGTTTTCTTATCATTGATGATCGATGCATGAATTGAGAGATCACATGGATTTTCAGGATAGTTAATATTTCTTCTATGATGGCTAAGATCTCGTTAGATTGCTTGATTCATACTTTTCATATATCCATAGAAGTTAATATTGAATTTATTCCTCTCAAGCGATCACTAATCATTAGATGCCATCGTGATATCACAAGACACCGAAGACATAATCATCATCTTTGAAGTTTCTTGTTATTGTAGATTAAGAATAGTTTTGGTTAATCTTTGAATACTATCATGATGTTTTTAATTAAGTAGGTTAAGATTTCCCTTTGCAATTTAGAAATGATTATGAGTTTTATCTTAAGAATATAGTTTACTTGCTGAATAATTTTGATTAGTTTACTTGCTGAATGGTTTTGATAGGTTTACTTGCTGAATAAGTTTTAATAAATTAGTTTGATTGTTTACTTGCTTACTTGTTTATGCTCATTGATTTGAATAGATTGATTAGATTAATTTGTTGTTTCTTCTTATTAAGTTGAATAGATTAAATAGATTACTTGTTGTTTCTCATTAGATTAAATAAGTTAACTTGTCCAAAGTAAGGTTTTCATTTACTTCTTTAGGAACAATCCATCGATCCATTGTTCAAAATTTTCTTAACGTAAATAGTTCAAAGTTCTTAATAGGGTTTGCTCATTGATAGTAATTTCTTAAGTAGATTAACCCTTAGATAGACCATCTCCATAGTTAGATCATAATTCCTCTAGATTTTCTACCTTGGCATATATAGTGCTACAACTCGAAGTTTACTTACCCAGGTTGAAAATTTAATTGAGGGATTTAGTGCATATAGAATAACCATCAACTACCAAGTCATGTTGTGCCTCAGTGTTCAAGGGAAGTGTCCTCTTTGTCAGGATGCTAAATTGAAGCTTTTAAGTGACCTGAAACACTAAATTGTCAAACCAGGGTTGGTAAACTTCGAGCTGATACACAATATGTGCAGGCAAGCGTCTAGTCTCTATATGAATGCTATCCTAAAAAGAAAACACACACCTATTCTGAGAACTTGAATTCTAATAACTAACTCGAAACTGAGCATTTCCTACCAAGTCATAAACAGAAAAACAGTCTTGTGCTCAAATGCTGGTACTGTTATTTCTATTCAAAAGTGTAGTTCTACAAAATCATTCTACCTCTATGTTCAACCATCTACCATCAGCATTTTCATTTAAGTCATGACACACAGGGTATTGTCGAAACTGCATTCATTCTAAGCATCAAAAACAAGTCTAATGTTATCTACAGGAAAACAGAGTATTATGCTACTAACTGGTACCAGGAGCTCCTTTTGTTCTAACTGTAACCTAACTGTTCTAAGCACGCAAGGAAACTACTGTCTAACAAAGAAAAATGCATGCTACTTCTGAGTTATGCTCGAATCGAAAATGAAAAGTCAAATAATCACATGCATATTCTAACCCTACAGGCATCAGTCCTGTGTTTAATATTCAGCAATGTGAAAGATAATAGTGCGTTGTAATGACTCAATTGAGGAACAAATAAACACAATCATGAAACTTTTAAAGTGTCGTGTAAGAAAACATTAACACACTGCGATGAGATGAAACTATGATAAACCGAAACGAAATCTGTGAACGCTACGCTACCTCAAATACGAGCTATAAAATATTGAAATAAACTAAATCTACAACAACACAAACTAAATCTATTACAAATTAAGGCAGCGACTTACACCAGTTTGGCGGGCCCAACCAAACGGCATAAACGTTGTGGAAAACGACCAGAGTCGACTAGATCATACGATGCAGATACAGTGTAACTCCACGCTTCAATAACTCATCAAAACAGTATTCAGATCATATGACAGTCAAAATATACGCAACAACAGTTTGTATTCAAGACATAAGTTCATAGCATAATCCAATAACAATAGCAAACGACAACAGTAATAGTAACAGCAGTAGTAGTAACCCGTTCTCAGTAGTGATCCCGGGTTTTAATAGGAGTCTCATGGTTCATAACAGTCGAATAAAAAAGATGCATAAAACAAACGGATCCCTGATCCGAGAATAGTCGTGGAATCAGTTAAAAACGTATTTCACAACTTCGTGACACATAGTGTCATGAAGTGTGTAGGATGAAGAATAATCGATCCAGGTTGATCATTATTCTCTCAAGCACTCTGTGGCGATGACTCCAGTTGGCCTGTGATTCTTGCTATCTCTCTTTCAAACCATAACGCACATCATAATGCACAGATCTCGAACGGCTCCACTGGTACCTCCACGGGTGCGAGTTGGTACCTGGTACCGGCATCCTGTTCCAAAAATAGCAGTGGTACCTAACCCAAGTGATATTAGTCCCATTATCAATTTAAAGCATTAAAGTGCATAAAAATAGTTTGAAATGCAAAGATACCTTAGGTGACACCTTTGAATGATAGGGAGCTGTTAAGTATGTCAACATGAGGTCAAAAGGGTGGTACTGGCATATAAATGGAGGTCTGTGGTATATAATATAGGCAAAGATAATGGTCAAAACCGGGGACCAACATACCCCCACACTGAAGTTCTTGCCTATCCTCAGGCAACAAAAATCAAAAACTGGTAGCCATCAAAGGGTGGCAGCAGCTGCAACCAGCATCTGTAGCCTCTCCTGCTTCTTCAGATTCATCATTTCTTTCTTAAGGACCCTGTTGATTATAACATGCTTCTTAGAAATCCTCTGAAGTTGCCTGTTCCTCTTGACAATACCCTTATTTCTCTGCTTTAACCTTTCAATTTTTGACAAGAGGTGATTTACCCTGAGCTTCAAGAGTTCGTTTTCTGTTTTAACATGTCTGTCCAATACACGGTACTCATGCAATTTTTCCTTCAATCTGTTGTTACTGCCCTCTATATTTTCCACCATGGGCTTCAAGGATCGACTGGAGGAGATCTCGCAGTGGGTTTCAAATGTTTGCTCTTGTTCGGGCTGTGCTGGAGGGCTAGACGCATGGGTAAACTCTTCGGGGCTTTGAGTAGGAGTATGAAATCTATCGGAATTATGGTCTAAACTGGATGCAGGAGTAAACTGATCTGGGCTATGCTCATAAGTATCAGCTGGATCAAAATCATGGTCTGGGCTGAGTTCACAAGTATTAACTGGATCAAAATCACGATTCGAGCTGAGTTCATAGTTGTCAATTGGGCTCGGTCCATCGGTGTTAGTAGAACTAGGTCCGAGAGTGGGTTCTTTTGGCATTTGGACAGAGGTACTGGTTGGTACTTGAACGAATTCATTCTGCACAACTTTCTTGGGTGTGGTGGCCTGCCGATTGGTCCTACAATTTTTCCGAATGAGCTGAGACAACGTCCATGTCATCTCGGATGGCTCCGGGGCCTCCTCGTGACCATTGGTACTTTCCATTCTTTCTTGTGTGGGGTAGCTTGATATCGAGTTGTCCATCCCCAACAATAGGATTTTTCATTTTCTCTTAGGGTTCCTCCTAGGCTGATCCATTGACTCAACTAGCGCCTCCACATCGATTACGTTATCGGCAGTTGGGGGAGAGCTCGGGACTATAATGTTCGCCTCGGTGGGTGTGGTGGCCTTCCCAATTTCAGCATGGGTTTCTACCTTGCCGTCAATTGGAGGTTCGGGCTCAGGGTTCTCAGCAGACTCTTTAGTTAGGTTCTTGACTTTCTTTATCTTGGGGGTCGGCTTTTTATGTGGGGAAATAGGCTTCACCTTCTTAGCTTTCGACTGGGCCCGAGCGAGGGTTTTTGCAGCAAAGAGGTCCCAAGTCTCTTGCTTTTTTGATAGTGAAAATGTAATCAATATCTTAACTAAGCCGAAGGGAAATAGACTCCTCCTAAACTCACTAACCCTTTGAACCTGCTCAGCCATCCTTTTCAAACTTTTTAATAGGAAAAATGGTACGTTCAGCAAGGTACCTGTGAAGTGCAGTAGAAGTCGGGCGTGGTAGGGGAAGATAATGGTGTATCGAAACTCACACGTTAAATAACACTGGAGGATGATCAACACTTGCGCCCACTGTGGCTCCAGCCAGGCCCGCGACGTTCCCTCGATCCATTTTGTGTTCCGGTACTGAGGTTTTAACAATTGCGCACAGAGCTCCTTATCCACCGGTTGCCCCTTCGTCCACCTCTGGCCAGTGGTGGGTAACTGAATCGCCTTTGCGATAAAATCCTCTGTGACCCCGAACTC